>CM055121.1:54483030-54565530 GCA_029206835.1 Rana muscosa | reverse complement strand
CGCAAACCAATCAAATGCTTATTGCGATTTTTTTTTTATTATAATAAATAGCTCTATTTTTGTTTATAGCGCAAAAAATAAAAACCGCAGAGGTGATCAAATACCACCAAAAGAAAGCTCTATTTGTGGGAAAAAAAGGACGTCAATTTTGTTTGGGAGCCACGTCGCATGACCGCGCAATTGTCAGTTAAAGCGACGCAGTGCCGAATCGCAAAAAGGGGCCTGGTCTTTAGCAACAAAATGGTCCAGGGCTTAAGTGGTTAATGGGGCCTATGTAAGAAAAAAAAAAATTATATTAATTTGTTTAAAAAAAAAAAAAACGAGATCTAGACACTTACGTGTCAGCTAATGGAACATGTATAATAGCCCAGCTGCTGGAAGAGAGACGGGGGGGGGGGGGGGAGTCCAATAAAGTTTCTGCTCCGGGGCTGAGGCGAGGGCATGCACACTAAGGCCAGGGAACAGCAAAAAAGCGAGACCAGGTACCGTGTTTGAATCCCCATTAATACATAATTTTTTCATTACTCAAATTTATGGATATCATTGACATCACGCTCCTAAAGAGGGATGGATCCTCGAAACGCGTATAGTGTTTTCTTGTCACCAAAGTTTGATTTTTTTACCCAGATTTACCATGTACCTGCTTATTTATGCCATCATGTAGCTACAATTTGAAATCAATTTTTTTTTTTTCTTGTCTGTATAATCAATTTTTACTTTATATACTTTTTGTACCTTTACCTGATTCAGTAACTCGCCTCACTTAAAGTCCCATGACCACTGTTTTTTTGCATATTCATAGTCTGGCTTGGATGTTTTTCTTCGTAAGAAAAGGCTTCCATCTTGCCACTCTACTCCATAGCCCAGGCATATGAAGAATACGGGAGATTGTTGTCACATGTACCACACAGCCAATACTTGCCAGTTAAACCTGCAGCTCCTTTAATGTTGCTGTAGGCCTCTTGGCAACCTCCCTGACCAGTTTTCTTTGCGTCTTTTCATCAATTTCGGAAGAACGTCCCGTTCTTGGTAATGTCACTGTTGTGCCATATTTTCTCCACTTGATGATGACTATCTTCACTGTGTTCCATGGTATATCTAATGCCTTGGAAATTCTTTTGTACCCTTCTCCTAACTGATACCTTTTAACAATGAGATCCCTCTGATGCTTTGAAAGCTCTCTGCGGACCATGGCTTTTGCTGTAGCAAGCAACTAAAAAAATGTCAGGAAAGACCTACTAGAACAGCTGAATTTTACTTGGTGTTAATCAGAGGTACTTTAAATGATGCCAGGTGGGTGCTGACTTCTATTCTTAACACAGCTACATGCCCAGCTATAAGTTGTATGCAACCACATTGTTTTCATTTTTTTTTTTTTACTCCCCCCCCCCCCCCCTCTAAAGATTTTAGTTTGTTTTTCAACTGAGTTGTACAGTTTATAGGTCAACACTATCTTTGTCTCATTTTTTT
Source organism: Rana muscosa (assembly GCA_029206835.1). NCBI lineage: Eukaryota > Metazoa > Chordata > Amphibia > Anura > Ranidae > Rana > Rana muscosa. The sequence continues at coordinate 54,564,060 of CM055121.1, read as the reverse complement.
TACATCTCAAAAACCTGACATTTTAACATGGGTGTGTAGACTTTTTATATCCTGTGTGTAATATATATATATATATAATTTACATCTATGACTTAACAAAGGCACACTGCCATCTTAAGGCTGCAGTGGCATCTGCAGGTTAAACATGTAACTTTTGTGAAAGGACCTTAAGCCTTCATATGATTACTGCGTTAGTGACCAGTTTGCCTGTCAGGTGGCAGCCATGCACACCTGCTAGCTTTTAAAGGGGAATTGTAGAATAATGTTCCTTTAGCAGAGGGTGTTGTACAGGGGGATGTTAAAGTGGCTATGAAGTCACATATATGCGATACTTGTATCCTCTTTTTTTTTTATATAGTTCTAAAGTAGTGTGTGTTAGTTTTTTTAAATTCTAATGCCAAACACCTTTTTTCGCCGTGCTGCGGTCACATGACCTTCATGCAGTCTCATTCCCCGATCTCAGTAGAGCAGTGGGAGGGGATGAGATGACCCACCAATGTCTGCCGGCCAGCAGAGGAAGGTCATGTGACCAAAGAGCGGCACTGTGAAAGAAGGTATTTGGGATTAGAATTTAAAAAACGGACACACACTGCTTTATAACTATATAAAACAGAGAGAATACAAGTATCAAGGATATGTATTGCAGGGGAATAGAGGTGAGAGGGGAGGGGTGGGGAGCAGATCAGCTCTGCAGACACTGACTGGAGCTGACAGGCAGGGAGGGAGGGGGGAAAGGGGGAGAAGCATTCAGAACACTGCGGGATGACGGAAGCACGTAAACTGACCACGGTATCGTGGATCAACAGCCATGATTACTGTGGTCAATTCATACAGGGGAACACAGGAACAGACCGGATCAAACAGGTGTTTTAGAAGGTAGAAAGGAACAAATTACACTACAACAGTGCTATGCTGTTATCCATGCTTTTTTTTTTTTAATTACAAATGCTTTAATCTACAGCTTACAGGCTGAAATGTGTTTAGAAGGACCTTGGTAGCTGGGGGAGTCAGAATTGTTCATTTTTTGATATGCTGAGAGAGCAGATACAGTGTATGTCTTGGAGCACTTAACGTGCATACGTTTAGAACTGAATGTAAAGACTTTTTTTTGTTTGTAGTATGTTTGTGTGTCAATCACAATCGTGTTCTTTGTAGCTGTATTTTTTTTAATATAACTAAATGAACTCGGAGGTACTTGTAATTCCTTAACAGTGGGGAGAACCACATGCTGGCTATCTTATCGTTAAATGAAGTATTGTGTGATGTTATCAGGTCACTGTGTCTACAATTTTTTCTAATATTGAACTTTTCACTGACAGAACCATGAATTGCAAGATGACACAGTTCTTAATAAAATCAAGTTAGTGGATCCTGATCAGTTCCAGATGCCTGACTTGTGTGCAGAGGAGCTGGCTCTTATTTTGGGAGTCTGGTAAGTGATAATCTAATTACACTGAACATGTTTGCTTATGATTTTGAAAATAAATGTCACCTTGTTGTAACGTGATTAAACATTTTAAATGGTGTAGAATGTGTTTCATTTAAAAAGATGCAATATGGAAATCCTATTGCTTTTCCTGTAATACATTTACCTCTTAATAATTAAACATTTATTAGAATTACATGTGTCCAAATACAGTTAAATCTTGGTTTGAGAGTAAGGCCCCATGCACACGAGATGCCGGTGCAAACTCTGCAAGTTTTTAAAGGCTGAAACCGGCGTTTAAAAACGCCTGTTTTGACGCTCTTTTAGCGGCGTTTTACCGCGTTTGCGTCTATAAGCGTTTAGTTAAGAAACATCATAAAACCTTCCCTAAGCTCAAAAAACATTATTAATTAACCATTTCAGCCATTTTGTGAGACCAGAGTGAGTAGCAGCAGCTGAGAGAGCAGCAGTGTACTTGTATTTAGCGTGTCACTTGCCACAAGCTGTGGATTGTCCTCTTGCCACGTCACCTGCTACAAGTTGTGGATTGTCCACCTGGCCATGTCACCTGCCGCAAGTTGTGGATTGCCCACTTGCCACGTCACCTGCCACAAGTTGTGGATTGTCCACTGGCCATGTCACCTGGCCACGTCACCTGCCACAAGTTGTGGATTGTCCACTTGCCACGTCACCTGGCCATGTCACCTGCCACAAGTTGTGGATTTTCCACTGGCCACGTCACCTGCCACAAGTTGTGGATTTTCCCCTGGCCACGTCACCTGCCACAAGTTGTGGATTGTCCACTTGCCATGTCACCTGCCAACGTCACCTGCCACATCACCTGGCCACGTCACCTGCCACAAGTTGTGGATTTCCACTGGCCATGTCACCTGGCCATGTCACCTGCCACAAGTTGTGGATTGTTCACTGGCCACGTCACCTGGCCACGTCACCTGCCACAAGTTGTGGATTGTACACTGGCCACGTCCACTGGCCACGTCCACTGGCCACGTCACCTGCCACAAGTTGTGGATTGTACACTGGCCACGTCCACTGGCCACGTCACCTGCCACAAGTTGTGGATTGTCCACTGGCCACGTCACCTGCCACATCACCTGGCCACGTCACCTGCCACAAGTTGTGGATTGTCCACTGGCCACGTCACCTGGCCACGTCACCTGCCACAAGTTGTGGATTGTTCACTGGCCACGTCACCTGCCACAAGTTGTGGATTGTCCACTTGCCACGTCACCTGCCACAAGTTGTGGATTGTCCACTTGCCACAAGTTGTGGCCAGATGCCTGGACTTGCATGTCTTGCATGTCTGGGGCGTTGGGCAGTAGGAATTGCTCATGCCTGCAGTGGCTTAGCGTGGGTTGTCAGCGGCCGGGGCAAGGCAACTAATTTGTGCTCTCTAACCTAACCCATGGACTTTTAGCACTACCTGAGTCCCTTCCATTAGTTCTGCTGCAACAGATTATTAAGGGCTCCTCGTTATTCACAGCCTTAGCCTCTGATTGGCTGCCAGCAGTCCCGCAGCCTTTTATTATTGGTTGCCATTCAGAGTGATAGCTCTTTGACTACGGTAGTCAAAGATCTCCCACAGATTCAGCCAATAATGGGCTGCAGGCAGCCAATCAGAAACTCTGGCTGTAAATATTGAGGAAATGGAGCCCTTAATAATCCATTGCAGTAGAGCGGCCAGCCACCAGCCTATAACCATGATGTACAGTGGGGGGCAATCCAGCAAAGAGACATCCCCGTCCAGCAAAGAGACATCCCCGTCCAGCAAAGAGACATTTCTTTATAGCAAAGAGACAGACCAATTCAGCAGAACCATCCCCATGTATATTAATCAAAGAGACAGCCCAATCCAGCAAAGATCCATTCCAATCCATCAAACAGACATTCCCATATATTCAGCAAATAGACTTCCTAGTCCAGCAAAGAGACATTCCCATATAACAAAGAGACATTCCCATATAACAAAGACATCCCCATCCAGCAAAGAGACATTCCAGCCCATCAAAGATACATTCCCATATATTCAGGAAATAGACTTCCCAGTCCAGCAAGGAGACATCCCAATCCAACAAAGACACATTCCCATATAACAAAAAAAAGCCAAATCCAGCAAAGAGGCATCCCCACCCAGCAAAGAGACATCCCAAAAACCTCAGTTCACAGGTATGGGAACTGTGCAGCAGCAGTGTGGAACCTACACATTCATTGGACAGGACAGGCCGGCCCATGAAAGCTCCCCCCTTTTTTCACCAAAGCATTATTCCCACTGGGGCTAATGTACTGTGACCTGTAAATAAAATTATTAGCAATGGTTCCCTCAAGCCCAAAAAATGTCAGGGGTTTTTATATGTTAAAATGCTTGAGAAAAAGACTGCTCTAAGGGCTCATTCACACTATGTGCAATGACTGGTGTTTTTCCACAGTGGATAAACACCAGTCACATCTCAAGGGAATGCAGAAAACAAATATTTTCACACCACAATGAAAGTGTGATGTGCAGTGCAGCAAAATGTGGGCATTCCATATTTTCCTGCAATGCAATGGATCACTCAGGATGTCCTTGCACTGCAGCATAACGCACCATGCTGCAGTGTAGAGACTTTATATGTTACTGTGACACTTCAAATAAAGTTAAAAGGCAAAAAAATAAACCATGCAATGCGCTAAAACGCGTATTGCACTGCCACCTGCTAGACCTCACATTGACAGCTGCAGTAAAACACTGCATTTTATCGTGGCAGGACAGTGTGTACAAGCTCTGAAATTCAAAATAGCCTTCTTCTCTTCCTGCAAGTCCTCTTGCACAGCAACACTACAGTGCATCCGGAAAGTATTCACAGCGCTTCACTTTTTTCCACACTCAAGACTTTTTGCGTATGATGTAACAAGCGTGGCACACCGAATTTTGGGCAGTTTCTCCCATAGTTCTTTGTAGGACCTCTCAAGCTCGATCTGGTTGGATGGGGAGGATCGGTGCACAGCCATTTTCAGATCTCTCCAGGGATGTTCAATCGGGTTAAAGTTTGGACTCTGGCTGGGCCACTCAAGGACATTCATAGAGTTGTCCCGTAGCCACTCCTTTGTTGTTTTGGCTGTGTGCTTAGGGTAGTTGTCCTGTTGGAAGATGAACCTTCGCCACAGTCTTAGGTCCATAGAGCTATGGAGCGGGTTTTCACCAAGAATGTCTCTGTACATTGCTGCATTCATCTTTCCCTCTGTCCTGACTAGTTTCCCAGTTCCTGCTGCTGAAAAACATCCCCACAGCATGATGCTGCCAACACCATGCTTCACTGTAGGGATGGTATTGGCAAGGTGATGAGCGGTGCCTGGTTTCCTGCAGACATGACGCTTGCGATTCAGGACAAAGAGTTCAATCTTTGTTTCATCAGACCAGAGAATTTGGTTTCTCATGGTGTGAGAGTCCTTCAGTTGCCTTTTGGCAAACTCCAGGCGGGCTGTCATGTGCCTTTTACTGAGGAGTGGCTTTCGTCAGGCCACTCTACCATACAGGCCTTATAGGTGGAGTGCTGCAGAGATGGTTGCTCTTCTGGAAGTCTCTCTCTTCAGAGAAATGCTGGAGCACTGTCAGCGTGACCATCGAGTTCTTGGTCACCTCGCTGACTAAGGCCCTTTTCCTCAGATCGCTCAGTTTGGCCAGGCGGCCCACTCTAGGAAGAGTTCTGGTGGTCCCAAACTTCTTCCATTTATGGCTGATGGAGGCCACTGTGCTCATTGGGACCTTCAATGCTGCAGAATTTTTTCTGTACCCTTCCCCAGATCTGTGCCTTGATACAATCCTGTCTCAAAGGTTTACAGAAATTTCCTTGGACTTCATGGCTTGGCTTGTGCTCTGACATACACTGTTAACTGTGGGCCTTATATAGACAGGTGTGTGGCTTTCCAAATCATGTCCAATCAACTGAATTTACCACAGGTGGATGCCAGTCAAGTTGTAGAAACATCTCCAGGATGATCAGTGAAAACAGGATGCAACTGAGCTCAATTTTGTGTCATGGCAAAGGCTGTGAATACTTATGTACATGTGATTTTTTTTTTTTTTTTTTAACAAATTTGCAAAGATTTCAAACAAACTTCTTTCTCATTGTCATTATGGGGTATTGTTTGTAGGATTTTGAGGAAAATAATGAATTTAATCCATTTTGGAATAAGGCTGTAAGATAACAAAATGTAGAAAAAGTGAAGCGCTGTAAATACTTTCCGGATACACTGTATAACATAAAAACCTTTGCAATTTAAAGTGGAACATTAAATCCTGCTAGATCACTTCAGGCTGGCCCCTTTTGCAGGTATAGCTATGTAAAACATTAAAAATAAGTGCCTATACTTTTTAAAATCCAATAATACACCGTCTCACCCTGTTCTACACATGCTCCATTCATCTCCATCTTTAGGCATTTTTAGGCACTGCTGAGTTTGTAGAGGCCAATCTGCTACCAGCCTTAAGGCAAAATTAAACCAATCCTATCCTTTACAGCCAAGGAAGTTGCTTCTGTTTGATCTGCAACTGCCATGGTGCTGCACATGTGATCAGTTCTGACACCAGCCATTCAATGGTTTGACAGTATGGTTGAAGACACAAGCATTTGTGACAGTTAGCAGTCCTGGCATTCCAGGAATGTAATTGTTTTTTTAAACTGTTAAATCAATGGGTTTAGTCCCGCTTTATGATTTACTGCTGTTCAGGGGTTCGGGCTTGGGCAAAAATGGCGGCCTCCAGCAAGAGGAAACGGGAGCAATACTGGTGGCAATTTGCAGCACACACTAATTTTGATAGTATAATCATTAATGTGGAATGTATGTTCCTTGCTAAATAACATTATTTTGTTATGAGTAAAGTTCCGCTTTAGGACTTCTTTCTCTTTGCAGTGGGTTAAGATTTGTATTTGAGGAAGCAGACAAGGCTCTGCATCCAAGTTGACAAAATGTGTTGGGAGCCGCTTATGCACAGTGATATCATCACATTCCTGGGGAAGAATAGGGTGCAGTAAGGGCAGAAGCACTGGAGCATTTCTGAGAGCACCTCCAGACCAACCAATTGCAGCCATTTTAACCACTTCCCATCCACGCTATAGCCGAATGACGGCTACAGCGCGGACCTGAATTGCCGGGAGGCCATCAATGGACGTCCTCCGCGCTCGAGCGGCCTGCGCGCCCCCTGCAGGGTGCGCGCATCGCGCTCTGTGATCAGCAAGTCTGAGACTCGCTGGATTACAGATCGGCGTAAAGGGTCGATCCTGACCCCTTACCACGTGATCAGCTGTCAGCCAAATACAGCTGATCATGTGATGTAAACAGAGCCAGTAGTTGGCTATTTTTTCGGGGAAAAAAAGCCGATCACCGGGAGAAGACAGCTGGACATCAGTCCCGATCAGGGAGAGCTGCAGACAGCTCATCTGTGCCAATGTGTGCCACCTGTCAATGTGCACCAGTGCCGCCTATCAGTTCCCACAGTGCCACCTATCAGTGCCCACAGTGCAAAATCTAAAAGTCACTAATCGTGCCTCAAACAGTGCTGCCCATCATTGTCACCTACCAGTGCCCATCAGTGCCGCCTTATATGTCCCCATCAGTGCCGCCTTAGCTGTCCCCATCAGTGCCACCTTAGCTGTCCCCATCAGTGCCACCTTATCTGTGCCTATCAGTGCCCACCAGTGCCCATCAGTGCCGCCTCATTAGCGCATATCAATAAAGGAGAAAAATTACCTGTTTGCAAAAACTTTTAACAAAATATAAAACATGATTTTTTTTTCAAAATTAGTTTGTTTAGCAAAAAAATAAAAACCCCAGAGGTGACCAAATACCACCAAAAGAAAGCTCTATTTGTGAGGATTTAAAAAAAAAAAAATCATTTGGGTACAGCGTTGTATGACCGCGCAATTGTCATTCAAAGTGCATCAGTGCTGAAAGCTGAAAATTGGTCTGGGCAGGAGGGGGGTTTAAGTGCCCAGTAAGCAAGGGGTTAATGTAACTGCTTTATTGTGTCTCCCCGCTTGTTTTTTTATTACTAATGAATTTTGTTACACTATGACGGTTACTCCTTTTTGTTTTGTTTTAAAACGCACCAATGTCCAAATTGTCATAGTATGATATCCTGTTACAACTAAGATATTTTAGGCCCCTTTCACACTGAGGCGTTTTTACCGCGTTTTCGCGGTAAAAATAGCGCTGTAATAACGCCTGAAATAATCCTGCCCCAGCATTCTCAATGTGAAAGCCCTGAGGGCTTTCACATTGAGGCGTTTTGCTGGCTGGGCGTTGAAAAAAATCCTGCAAACAGCTTTTTTAGAGCAACTTTAGGGCGCATAAAATAGCGCTGTAAAAACGCCTATCCCCATTGAAATGAATGGGATTCGCGGTAAAAACGCGGTAAAAACGCATAGGCATAAGCGTTATGTTAAAAAATAACGCTAACGCCTATGCGTTTTTACCGCATTTTTACCGCGTTTTTACCGCGTTCGCGCTAATTTTAGCGCGAACGCGGCAAAATCGCGGTAAAACGCATAGGCGTTAGCGCTATTTTTACTGCGATCGCGGTAAAAACGTGGTAAAATCGCGGTAAAATCGCGGTAAAATAGAGGTACAAAATCCCATAATTTTTGAGCGTTTTTTCAACGCCTCAGTGTGAAAGGGGCCTTAGTTTCACATTCATTGTCTATATTATGTTTAAAATGAAAGATTTACAGCCGCATGCCTATGCAGTGCATTCATTTAATATTGATGGTAGAAAGTATCGGGCTGGAGAAATTGAGTTTTAAAACTAAGGTTTGTGTCATTAGACTATATTAGTTTCTGAAATATAGAAGAATTTGGCCTCATAAACCAGATAGAATGTTGAGGATAGAAGTAGAAGATACTGTATGTGAGAAGACAGATATAGTCGTCATTAGAGGTTATTAGGTGTTAGGGAATTGCACTGCTGGTCCTACATGGATCAAAATTTGACTGGTTCGGCAGGGACTGGCCGAATGTCAATCCATGTATATGGCCACTGTGGTTACTTTTCTGTTTAACTGCCCTGTTGGAAAAAAATTGCTTGTTCAGCGCTAAAAGCTATAGACTGCTGTGCTGATATGTGCATTCTGCTAGTAGGGGAGGCTCCTCTTTGCCAGAATACGACACATAGGGGAGGATTCCTCCATCCACCTCGCTCAGTTTTGGTTCTGCGGGTTGAACGAAAAAATCTGACTCCTCTGTGGCCAGCCTAACTGTTCCTTTTGGTTTCACATCATGCTTGAGAGTTGCTGGTGGTTATCATCTGTCATGGAAGATAAATGAGTTTGTAATACAAGTGCTTAGAGATCAGTTTATTGATTTAGCTGGGAATTTTAATCTGGTGAGTTAATTTCCATTGCGGTGTATGCATGGATTTGTGGTGAATTGGAGGTGTTTGTTTATGGAAGAAGAATTGCTGACTAATTACATGCTGGATTTGGAGTACTAAAAGATTTAACTTTATGAAAGTTGAAGGAAAGAAGAGATTGTTTCACTGACATTTGAGCAACTGTTTGTTGCACATTATATGCACACTAAACATTTTTGTGGAGCACAGTTTATATATATTTGCAGAATAAGGTATAATTGACATATTTGTAGTGCTGTCACTTGGGAGATATACAGTATCTCACAAAAGTTTGTACACCCCTCACATTTTTGTAAATATTTTATTATCTATATATATCTTTTCATGTGACAACACTAAAGAAATGACTCTTTGCTACAATGTAGTGAGTGTACACTTTGTATACCAGTGTAAATGTATTTGCTGTCCCAACAAAATAACTCAACACACAGCCATTAATGCCCAAACTGCTGGCAACAAAAGTGAGTACACCCCTAAGTGAAAATGTCCAAATTGGGCCCAATTAGCCATTTTCCCTCCCCGGTGTCATGTGACTCGTTAGTGTTACAAGGTCTCAGGTGTGAATGGGGGAGCAGGTGTGTTAAATTTGGTGTTATCGCTCTCACTCTCTCATCACTGGAAGTTCAACATGGCACCTCATGGCAAAGAACTCTCTGAGGATCTTAAAAAAAAATTGTTGCTTTTCAAAGATGGCCTAGGCTATAAGAAGATTGCCAAGACCCTGAAACTGAGCTGCAGCATGGTGGCCAAGACCATACAGCGGTTTGACAGGACAGGTTCCACTCAGAACAGGCCTCGCCATGGTCGACCAAAGCAGTTGAGTGCATGTGTTCAGTGTCATATCCAAAGGTTGTCTTTGGGGAAATAGACATATGAGTGCTGCCAGCATCGCTGCAGAGGTTAAAGGGGTGGGGGGCCATCATGTCAGTGCTCAGACCATACGCCGCACACTGCATCAAGTATGTCTGCATGGCTGTCTTCCCAGAAAGAAGCCTCTTCTAAAGATGATGCACAAGAAAGCCCGCAAACAGTTTGCTGAAAACAAGCAGACCAAGGACATGGATGACTGGAACCATGACCTGTGGTCTGATGAGAACAAGATAAACGTATTTGGTTCAGATGGTGTCAAGCGTGTGTGGCGGCAACCAGGTGAGGAGTACAAAGACAAGTGTGTCTTGCCTACAGTCAAGCATGGTGGTGGGAGTGTCATGGTCTGGGGCTGAATGAGTTCTGCCGACACTGGGGAGCTACAGTTCATTGAGGGAACCATGAATGCCAACATGTACTGTGAAATACTGAAGCAGAGCATGATCCCCTCCCTTCGGAGACTGGGCTGCAGGGCAGTATTCCACCATAACAACCCCAAACACCTCCAAGACGACCACTGCCTTGCTAAATAATCTGAGGGTAAAGGTGGTGGACTGGCCAAGCATGTCTCCAGACCTAAATCCTATTGAGCGTCTGTGGGGCATACTCAAGCGGAAGGTGGAGGAATGCAAGGTCTCCAACTTCCACCAGCTCTGTGATGTCATCATGGAGGAGTGGAAGAGGACTCCAGTGGGAACCTGTGAAGCTCTGGTGAACTTCATGCATAAGAGGGTTAAGGCAGTGCTGGGAAATAATAGTGGCCGCACAAAATATTGACACTTTGGACCCAATTTGAAGATTTTCACTTATCTCCATCCATTCTGACCTGGCCCCGCCCCCTCTCTCCCCTTATTGGCTGACTGACTTTGACAGCCGCAGGAGCCAATGGTGCCGCTGCTTTGTCTCAGCCAATCAGGAGGTGTGTCCTGGATGGCTGAGGGGATCGTGGACATCGCTCGAGAGAGGAGGGGCTCAGGTAGGTATTAAGGGGGGTGCTAGGGGGCTGCTACACACAGGTTTTTTTTATCTTAATGCATAGAATGCATTAAGATAAAAAAAACTTCTGCCTTTACAACTCCTTTAAGGATTATTTAACCTTATACCCATTAAGGCTTTAGTAAGCCTATAACCCACATGCATTGGTTATTCTCTACCTTTTGCATGCTACATTGTGAGGCCCTATGACTATTGATGGGATGTGTCTAAACACTTTCCTAACTTCCATAGATTGCTTGAATATTTGATGACACACCTCCGCAACCAGCTCCGCTTTGTCCCGGACATACGCCTACATCCTTACCAGACCAAATCTACCTATAAATAATATATTAAATGTATGCCTAAATTCCTGAAGAATCGTTTTTGCGTGTAACATGTAGAGCTGAGCTACAGCACGCCCCAACCTATCTACACCAAGCCTGATGGACCACTGTCATTCGTCAGTCTAAGGACGTTCATACAACCATTCAGGACAATATTAGCTGATGTAACTGGTGGTGTGATCTACAATAGTTAGGCAATATATATTTCTTTCTCGTACATCACGGGACACAGAGCGGCATAGTCATTACTATGTGGGTTATATAGTTTACCTTCAGGTGCTGGCACTGGCAACTTCCAAACCGGAAGTACCCTCCCCTATATAAGCCCCTCCCATCCGGGAGCACCTCAGTTTTTTTGCCAGTGTCTAAGGTTTTGGCCAAGAAGTAACATGTGTTTTTCACTGAGCTTGCGTACAGGTTCTTTTGGGCCTCAGTAAGCTATTCCGGATCCAACCAAAAAAGCTTCATAGCTAAACGGTCGGTACCCGGGCCTTGCAGAGAAGAGCAAGGTTTTGCCTGTAATGCTTCTCTTAGGAGAGCTGGACCCTGGGATCCAGAGCTCTGGTCATACCCACGACTAAGATGCTTTCTGTGCAGGGTGCTATACAGGTCCAGGGGAGTGGAATCCTTGGGAACCCGGTCCCTGAAGGTTTAATTACAATGCCTGCCGTGAGAGGTGAAGTTTGGGCTTCTGTGGACCAAACAGAGTCCTGCGGCGGGGAAAAGGTAAGTGGGGGCCCCCAGGAACTTGGTTCTATTAGGGGACCCCCAAGCCTAATATGTCTTTCTGCCTGTTACCTAACGGTATTCCCGCTAACTATCTGTGCATGCCTGTAACTACTAAAAAAAATGTAATAATTTTAATAGTGGTCAAGAAAAAAATAGGATTTTTATAACAGCTTACCTGTAAAATCCTTTTCTTGGAGTACATCACGGGACACAGAGCGACATAGTCATTACTATGTGGGTTATATAGATACCTTCAGGTGCTGGCACTGGCAACTTCCAAAACCGGAAGTACCCTCCCCTATATAAGCCCCTCCCATCCGGGAGCACCTCAGTTTTGTAACAAAGCAATAAGTGTCCCCAAAAGAGGGGTGGGAGCTCTGTGTCCCGTGATGTACTCCAAGAAAAGGATTTTACAGGTAAGCTGTTATAAAAATCCTATTTTCTTTCTCGTACATCACGGGACACAGAGCGACATAGTCATTACTATGTGGGATGTCCTAAAGCAATGCCCAATGAGGGGGGGGGATACACCATACATAAGCTGAGCGCTATCAGACATGAGGATCTTTTGCGGCCTGCAACACACTGCGCCCAAAGGCGACCTCCTCCTGACTTCTAACGTCCACCTGGTAGAACCTAGTAAACGTGTGTACTGAAGACCATGTTGCGGCCTTACAGACCTGAGCCAGGGAGGCCCGGTGATGCACTGCCCATGAAGTTCCAACTGCTCTCGTGGAGTGCGCCCTAACTTTGAACGGAGTCGGTCTCCTTCTCAAGCCATAGGCTTGCATTATGACCTGTCGAATCCACTTGGCTAAAGTAGATTTTGACGCTGCCTGACCCTTTCTGGGGCCTTCCGGCAGTATAAACAAAGTATCCGTTCTGCGAATCTGAGCAGTGGCTTTTAGATAAGCTTTAACTGCTCTTACTACATCCAAAGAATGCAATAACTTTTCCTCTACCGAACTAGGTTTGGGGAAAAAAAGAAGGAAGAACCACATCTTGGTTCAAATGAAACCTCTATACCACCTTAGGAAGAAAGGCTGGATGAGGACGTAACACTACTCTGTCCTTATGGATAACCAGATATGGCTCCTTACAGGACATAGCTGCTAATTCCGACACTCTTTTAGCCGAACGAATGGCTACTAGAAAGATCAATTTCCTGGTGAGAAGAACCAAGGAAATATGCTGTAATGGTTCAAATGGTTGTTTCTGTAGAACCGACAGAACCAGGTTTAGATCCCATGGACATATGGGAATATTAACCGGAGGGCTAATACGCATCACTCCTTGTATAAAGGCTTTGACTAGTGAATGCGAAGCCAAGGGCCTTTGAAAAAATATTGACAAGGCCGAAATCTGACCCTTGATAGTACTCAAGGCAAGCTTCCTATCTACAGCCCACTGTAGGAAGTCCAGAATCCTACCTATTACGTACTTACGTGGATGCCATTTCTTGGCCTCACACCACACGATGTACGCCTTCCAGATTCTATAGTAGATCTGCCTGGATACCGGCTTCCTGGCATTGATCATGGTAGATACCACAGCATTAGAGAGCCCTCTCTTTTTTAGAATGTGGGCTTCAATAGCCAGGCCGTCAAACCTAGGGCTGGTAAGGAAGGGTGGTATATCGGTCCTTGCGAAAGCAGGTCCAGACGACGTGGGCCCCACTGACATTTTTACAATCTCCGCGTACCATGCTCTTCGGGGCCCCGCTGGAGCCACCAGAATCACTGGTTTCTTTTCTACCCTGATTCTGCGGAGTAATCGAGGTAACAATTGTGGCGGTGGGAATGCATATATCAGCTTGAACTGATCCCAAGGGAACACTAGGGCATCCGAGCCGCAAGCTAGGGGATCCCTTGTCCGAGAGACAAACCTGTCCCCCTTTGCGTTGAATCTGGATGCTAGCAGATCTACATCCGGTGTTCCCCACCGCTGACATATTGTCCGGAAAACCTCGGGGTGAAGGGACCATTCCCTTGGGCATAATTGTTGGCGACTTAGAAGTCCGCCTTCCAATTCTCCACTCCTGGGATGAATACCGTGGATATGGCCGGGACATATCTTTCTGCCCATTTCAGGATGTAATTTCCCTCTGGGCTGCACGACTCCTGGTGCCACCCTGATGCTTGATATATGCCACTGCTGTGGCATTGTCTGTTTGAATTCTGACAGGGGACCCTTGGAGTTTGGATGTCCATGCTACTAGGGCATACCGGGCTGCTCGTATCTCTAAGAGATTGATGGGCAGGGCTTTTTCTGCATCCGACCATCTGCCCTGGAGAGACCATTGCTCCAGTACTGCTCCCCAGCCTATAAGGCTGGCATCTGTAGTGACCACCTTCCAAGAAATCGGACTGAAGGATTTTCCTTTTTCCAGATTCTGGGGAACCCACCACCAACGGAGGCTCTTGCGAACGGAAGGGGACAAGGACATTGGTAAGTCTAGGGCCTGAACTTTTTTGTTCCAGGCTGACAGTATGGCCCTTTGCAAATTCCTTGAATGGAATTGACCGTAGGGTACTGCTTCGAATGATGCCACCATTTTTCCCAGCAGCCTCATGCCCAGGCATATGGACGGCTGTCTTTTTGTACCCACTAGGTGGATCAAATCTCCCAAAGACAACACCTTTCCACGAGGCAAGAATATTTTTCTCTGGCCTGAATCCAGCCTTAGCCCCAAGTATTCCAGACTTTTGACTGGTTTTAGGGCTGACTTGTCTCGGTTGATAATCCAACCGTGAGATTCCAGATACTTGATTGTCTTGTGAACGACCACTTCTAGTTTTTTCACTGAGTGGTCTATCAGCAACAAGTCATCTAGATATGCCATTATCATTACACCTTGTATTCTTAGATTGGCCAATAAAGGGCCAGAATCTTTGTAAACACTCGTGGTGCTGTGGCCAGACCGAAGGGCAAGGCTCTGAACTGAAAATGGCGCCCTTCTACTGCAAAGCGTCGAAATTTTTGGTGGACTGGAAAGATGGGAATGTGCAAATAAGCATCTTTGATGTCGATCGCGGCTAACCATTCCTCCCCTTGTAGGGCAGTGGCCACCGATCGGATCGACTCCATCGGAAAGTCCTGATATACAGGAATTTGTTTAGCCCTTTTAGAATTAATATGGGCCTCACGTCCCCGTTTGCTTCGGGACTGTAAAGAGGTTTGAGTAAAACCCGAACCCCCATTCTTCCAGGGGAACCTCCATAATTACTCCTTGGAGCAATAGTTGTTCTAGTGCCAACAGGAGGGACTCTCTCTTCCGGGGATCCCTTGGCACGTTTGACCTCAAAAAAAAAATGGGAAGGAGGAGAGTCTTTTAACTCCAATCTGTATCCCAAACATACTGCGGAGAGCACCTATCTGTTCTGATTGTGTCCCGCCAGGTCTCTGCGAACAACTGGAGTCCTCCCCCCACCCGACTGAGTGGGGGCAACCCTTCAATGAATTTAACTTTGGGGGAGGTTTTGTACCTCTCCTGACCCAGGGTTTCTCATTACCCTGCGATTGTCCCTGATTTTTACCCCCGGGATTTGACCGAGGAGGCCGTCGGAACTGTTTCACAGCCGATGCCCCAGGGACTGGAGAAGCAGGCCTCTTAAAAGAGGGACCTCTAACTCTGTTTTTAACCGGCAAGAGTGTATTTTTACCGCTGGAAATTTTCTGGATATATTTGTCCAGGTCTTCCCTGAATAAGCGTTCACCATGAAAATGGGACGCTAACCAGCCATTTTTTACAGGGAGCTTCAGCAGACCAGTTTGTGAGCCATAGAAGCCTACACATATGTACTACAGACAGCGTAAGGCGGGAGGCCTGATGGATTGAATCCTTTATGGTGTCAACCGCAAAGCCTAAGGTTCTAGGTAGATCAGCTAGGGCAAGGGCCTGCTGATCTGGCAAGTCCCTTAAGACCTGTTTCAACTGATCCTTCACTGCTTAGCAGACCCCACTGCTGGTTGTGTCACCAAGCTTGCTGTAGAAAGAAGCAGATTTTCATAAGGACTCCAATTTTTTATCTATTGGGTTCTTGAACATTTGGACATTATCCACTGGACATGTCAGTGATTTATACACACAAGAGATGGCTGCGTCCACTGTAGGGACCTTCCATTTTTTGATGAACTTATCCTCCATGGGATAGACCACCGGAAATCTCTTGGGGGGAATAAATATTTTCTCAGGATGTTCCCAATCCTGGTAAATGAGCCCTTCAGTAAAGGGTGAAGTGGAAAAGAACAGACAGTCTGGGGGCTTCTAGCGACCCCAACGAGGATGCAGTAGTGGTTGATGGTTCCGCAAGGTGCATTTTAAATGCTGATCGGACCATGTTAGTCAGAGACTGAACCCATAATCTTTCAGCTTGAGATGCTGAGAAAGGTTCCTCCACTGTTGATTCCTCTATAACAGAATCAACCTCATCCTGATCCCCTTCAGGCAGGTCGATCCCTGTATGGGACTGTTGCTCTGCTAACAGGCACTCTGAAGGAGGAGACGGAGATCGGGCGTGCTTTCCCTGACAGGGAGGCAGCGATCAATGTTGACAATCTCTCTCTAATCCTCCCAGAGCTGAGGAAAAAACCTCCTCTGTTACATACACAGGAGCAGGTGAACTGAGGACAGCCACAGTACCAAGTACCCCTGCGGGGTCTCTACGGTCACTTACCTCTGAATCTTCAGGGGAGACTGGTACAGCAGAAGCATGCCCAAGATCTTCAGAGCCCGATGAGACCCCCTTCGCTTCCTGGAAGATTCAGTTCCGGAGCTTCTGGATGGCATAATTCCTAAGCCCAAAGCTGAGGTATTCCAGCCGTAAAACACCACTTTTACTGAGAATAGTCTAGCACAATTGCTGCTATATAACAGTTGGTGTCTACTAAAGTGCCTTTCTAGGGGATGCCTGCATCAACCGCCTCTGTGTGCCTTTTTACTGTTGCTAGCTCTGTCTGTGCACTTCAATAGCCAGCTGTGATTGTGCTTTAAAACACGCTGGACGCCCGCACATGCGCAGTAGCGCCGCGACGCACACCGAGCGTCATCCACCCGCTCCGCCCCTTTTTCCAGATCGCCTCTATATATAGAGGCGCGTGCACGTGCGCGGGCACGTGCGCCTTCGGTGCCTTTTTTGAAAAAATAAGGAGCTAGATGGGAGCCAGGGTCCCTGCCGCAGGGCCCGGGGATGGATGAGCGCAGCAACAGGGCAGAGGAGACAGCTTCCCAGCAGAGAACTTACCAACTGCCTGGATTTAATTTTGGAAGAAAAAAATCCACATTACAAGAAAAAGAACCATAGCGGCCTCTAGTGTCTAACACAGGTACCGCGGTCTTACATTTTTTTTTTTTTTTTTCTTGCCTACTATTAAAATTTTTACATTTTCTCAGTAGTAACAGGCATGCACAGAATATTAGCGGGAATACCTTAGGTAACAGGCAGAAAGACAAAATAGGCTTGGGGGTCCCCCAATAGAACCAAGTTCCTGAGGGCCCCCACTTACCTTTTCCTCGCCGCAGGACTCTGTTTGGTCCACAGAAGCCCAAACTTCACCTATCACGGCAGGCATTGTAATTAAACCTTCAGGGACCGGGTTCCCAAGGATTCCACTCCCCTGGACCTGTATAGCACCCTGCACAGAAAACATCTTGGTCGTGGGTATGACCAGAGCTCTGGATCCCAGGGTCCAGCCCTCCTAAGAGAGGCATTACAGGCAAAACCTTGCTCTTCTCTTTGCAAGGCCCGGGTACCGACCGTTTAGCTATGAAGCTTTTTTGGTTGGATCCGGAATAGCTTACTGAGGCCCAAAAGAACCTGTACGCAAGCTCAGTGAAAAACACATGTTACTTCTTGGCCAACACCTTAGACACTGGCAAAAAACTGAGGTGCTTCCGGATGGGAGGGGCTTATATAGGGGAGGGTACTTCCGGTTTTGGAAGTTGCCAGTGCCAGCACCTGAAGGTATCTATATAACCCACATAGTAATGACTATGTCGCTCTGTGTCCCGTGATGTACGAGAAAGAAAAAAAATATAGACAGACCGCGGTACCTGTGTTAATCCACTAGAGGCTGCTGTGGAACTTTTCTTGTCATGTGGACTTTTTCTTTTCATCAGAGTCAAGTCCAGGCAGATGGTGAGTTCTCTTGTGGGAAACTGCTTCCTCTGCCATGTTGCAATGCTCGTCCATCCCCCGGCCTGCGGCAAAAGGGCCCTGTCTCCTGTCCCTAGTTTCCTTTTTCAAAAAAGAGCGCCGAAGGCGCACGTGCCCGCGCGCGTGTGCGTGCACGCGCCTCTATATATAGTGGTGAGCTGGAAAAGGGGGCGGAGCTTGGGGGATGACGCTCTGTGCGCGCCGCAGCGCTTCTGCGCATGTGCGGGCGTCCCAGCATGTTAAAAGGCACAATTATGTGTTGTGAGCTGGCTATGGAGTGCAGAGACAGAGCTGGCAACATTTAAAAAAGGCATGCAGCAAGCGGTTGATGCAGGCATCCCCATAGAAAGGCACATTAGTAGACACCAACTGTTTTTATAGCAGCAATTGTGCTAGACTATTGTCAGTAAGTGGTGTATTTCGGCTGGAATACCTCAGCTTTGGGCTTAGGAATATGCCGTCTAAAAACTCCGGGACTAAAAATCCCAGGAAGCATAGGGGGTCTCCAACGGGCTCTGAGGATCTTGGGCATGCTTCGGCTGCACCAATCTCCCCTGAAGAATCAGAGGTTAGTGACCGTAGAGCACCCTCAGGAGTACCTGGTACTATGGCTGTCCTCAGTTCACCTGCTCCTGTGTATGTAACAGAGGAGATTTTTTCCTCAGCTCTGGGAGGGCTGGAAGAGAGATTGTCAACATTGATCGCTGCTTCCCTGTCAGAGGGAAAGCGCGCCCGATCTCCGTCTCCTCACTCAGAGTACCTGTTAGCAGAGCAACAGTCCCATACAGGGATCGACCTACCTGAAGGGGATCAGGATGAGGTTGATTCTGTTGTAGAGGAATCAACAGTGGAAGAGCCATTCTCAGCATCACATGCTGAAAGATTATGGGTTCAGTCCCTGACTAACATGGTCCGATCAGCATTTAAAATGCCCCTTGCGGAGCCATCATCCACTTCTGTCTCCTCGTTGGGGTCGCTAAAAGCTCCCCAGACTGTTTGTTCCTTTCCAATCCATCCTTTACTGGAAGGGCTCATTTACCAGGATTGGGAACATCCTGATAAAATATTTACTCCTCCCAAGAGATTTCAGGTGGTCTATCCCATGGAGGATAAGTTCATCAAAAAATGGAGGGTCCCTACAGTGGACGCAGCCATCTCTTGTGTAAATAAATCACTGACATGTCCAGTGGATAATGTCCAAATGTTCAAGGACCCAATAGATAAAAAATTGGAGTCCTTATTAAAATCTGCTTTTTGCTACAGCAGGCTTGGTGACACAACCAGCAGTGGCAGCTATTGGGGTCTGCCAAGCAGTGAAGGATCAGTTGAAACAGGTCTTAAAGGACTTGCCAGATCAGCAGGCCCTTGCCCTAGCTGATCTACCTAGGGCCTTATGCTTTGCGGTTGACGCTATAAAGGATTCAATCCATCAGGCCTCCCGCCTTACGCTGTCTGTAGTACATATGCGCAGGCTTCTATGGCTCAAAAACTGGTCTGCTGAAGCCCCCTGTAAAAAATTGCTGGTCAGCTTCCCATTTCATGGTGAACGCTTATTCGGGGAAGACCTGGACAGATATATCCAGAAAATTTCCAGCGGTAAAAGTACACTCTTGCCGGTTAAAAACAGAGTTAGAGGTCCCTCTTTTAAGAGGCCTGCTTCTCCAGTCCCTAGGACATCGGCTGTGAAACAGTTCCGACGGCCTCCTCGGTCAAATCCCGGGGGTAAAAATCAGGGACAATCGCAGGGTAACAAGAAGCCCTGGGTCAGGAGAGGTACAAAACCTCCCCCAAAGTCAAATGCATGAAGGGTTGCCCCCACTCAATCGGGTGGGGGGAAGACTTCAGTTGTTCGCAGAGACCTGGCGGGACACGATCAGAGACAGATGGGTGCTCTCCGCAGTAAGTCTGGGATACAAATTGGAGTTAAAAGACTCCCCTCCTTCCCATTTTATAAGGTCGAACGTGCCAAGGGATCCCCGGAAGAGAGGATCCCTCCTGTTGGCACTAGAACAACTATTGCTCCAAGCAGTAATTATGGAGGTCCCCCTAGAAGAATGGGGGTTCGGGTTTTACTCAAACCTCTTTACAGTCCCGAAGCCAAACGGGGACGTGAGGCCCATATTAAATCTAAAAGTGCTAAACAAATTCCTACATATCAGGACTTTCCGGATGGAGTCGATCCGATCGGTGGCCACTGCCCTACAAGGGGAGGAATGGTTAGCCTCGATCGACATCAAAGATGCTTATTTGCACATTCCCATCTTTCCAGTCCACCAAAAATTTCTACGCTTTGCAGTAGAAGGGCGCCATTTTCAGTTCAGAGCCTTACCCTTCGGTCTGGCCACAGCACCACGCGTGTTCACAAAAATTCTGGCCCCATTATTGGCCAATTTAAGAACACGAGGTGTAACGATAATGGCATATCTAGACGACTTGTTGCTGATAGACCACTCAGTGGAAAAACTAGAAGTGGTTGTTCACGAGACAATCGAGTATCTGGAATCTCACGGTTGGATTATCAACCGAGACAAGTCAGCCCTAAAACCAGTCAAAAGTCTGGAATACTTGGGGCTAAGGCTGGATTCAGACCAGAGAAAAATTTTCTTGCCTCAAGAAAAGGTGTCGTCTTTGAGAGATTTGATCCACCTAGTGGGTACAAAAAGACAGCCATCCATACGCCTGGGCATGAGGCTGCTGGGAAAAATGGTGGCATCATTCAAAGCAGTACCCTATGGTCAATTCCATTCAAGGAATTTGCAAAGGGCTATACTGTCAGCCTGGAACAAAAAAGTTCAGGCCCTAGACTTACCAATGTCCTTGTCCCCTTCCGTTCGCAAGAGCCTCCGTTGGTGGTTGGTTCCCCAGAATCTGGAAAAAGGAAAATCCTTCAGTCCGATTTCTTGGAAGGTGGTCACTACAGATGCCAGCCTTATAGGCTGGGGAGCAGTACTGGAGCAATGGTCTCTCCAGGGCAGATGGTCGGATGCAGAAAAGGCCCTGCCCATCAATCTCTTAGAGATACGAGCAGCCCGGTATGCCCTAGTAGCATGGACATCCAAACTCCAAGGGTCCCCTGTCAGAATTCAATCGGACAATGCCACGGCAGTGGCATATATCAATCATCAGGGTGGCACCAGGAGTCGTGCAGCCCAGAGGGAAGTAAATTGCATCCTGAAATGGGCAGAAAGATATGTCCCAGCCATATCCGCGGTATTCATTCCAGGAGTGGACAATTGGAAGGCGGACTTTCTAAGTCACCAACAATTATGCCCAGGGGAATGGTCCCTTCACCCCGAGGTTTTCCGGACAATATGTCAGCGGTGGGGAACACCGGATGTAGATCTGCTAGCATCCAGATTCAACGCAAAGGTCGACAGGTTTGTCTCTTGGACAAGGGATCCCCTAGGTTGCGGCTCGGATGCCCTAGTGTTCCCTTGGGATCAGTTCAAGCTGATATATGCATTCCCACCGCCACAATTGTTACCTCGATTACTCCGCAGAATCAGGGTAGAAAAGAAACCAGTGATTCTGGTGGCTCCAGCGTGGCCCCAAAGAGCATGGTACGCGGAGATTGTAAAAATGTCTGTGGGGAGTCCTTGGACCCTCCCACATCGTCCGGACCTGCTTTCGCAAGGACCGATATACCACCCTTCCTTACCAGCCCTAGGTTTGACGGCCTGGCTATTGAAGCCCACATTCTAAAAAAGAGAGGTCTCTCTAATCCTGTGGTATCTACCATGATCAATGCCAGGAAGCCGGTATCCAGGCAGATCTACTATAGAATCTGGAAGGCGTACATCGCCTGGTGTGAGGCCAAGAAATGACATCCACGTAAGTACGTAATAGGTAGGATTCTGGACTTCCTACAGTGGGCTGTAGATAGGAAGCTTGCCTTGAGTACTATCAAGGGTCAGATTTCGGCCTTGTCAATATTTTTTCAGAGGCCCTTGGCTTCGCATTCACTAGTCAAAGCCTTTATACAAGGAGTGATGCGTATTAGCCCTCCGGTTAATATTCCCATATGTCCATGGGACTTAAACCTGGTTCTGTCGGTTCTACAGAAACAACCATTTGAACCATTACAGCATATTTCCCTGGTTCTTCTCACCAGGAAATTGATTTTTCTAGTAGCCATTTGTTCGGCTAAAAGAGTGTCGGAATTAGCCGCTATGTCCTGTAGGGAGCCATATCTGGTTATCCATAAGGACAGAGTAGTGTTACGTCCTCATCCAGCCTTTCTTCCTAAGGTGGTATCGAGGTTTCATTTGAACCAAGATGTGGTTCTTCCTTCTTTTTTCCCCAAACCTAGTTCAGTAGAGGAAAAATTATTACATTCTTTGGATGTAGTAAGAGCAGTTAAAGCTTATCTAAAAGCCACTGCTCAGATTCGCAGAACGGATACTTTGTTTATTCTGCCGGAAGGCCCCAGAAAGGGTCAGGCAGCGTCAAAATCTACTTTAGCCAAGTGGATTCGACAGGTCATTATGCAAGCCTATGGCTTGAGAAGGAGACCGCCTCCGTTCAAAGTTAGGGCGCACTCCACGAGAGCAGTTGGAACTTCATGGGCAGTGCATCACCAGGCCTCCCTGGCTCAAATCTGTAAGGCCGCAACATGGTCTTCAGTACACACGTTTACTAGGTTCTACCAGGTGGACGTTAGAAGTCAGGAGGATGTCGCCTTTGGGCGCAGTGTGTTGCAGGCCGCAAAAGATCCTCATGTCTGATAGCGCTCAGCTTATGTATGGTGTATCCCCCCCCTCATTGGGCATTGCTTTAGGACATCCCACATAGTAATGACTATGCCGCTCTGTGTCCCGTGATGTACGAGAAAGAAAATAGGATTTTTATAACAGCTTACCTGTAAAATCCTTTTCTTGGAGTACATCACGGGACACAGAGCTCCCACCCCTCTTTTGGGGACACTTATTGCTTTGCTACAAAACTGAGGTGCTCCCGGATGGGAGGGGCTTATATAGGGGAGGGTACTTCCGGTTTGGAAGTTGCCAGTGCCAGCACCTGAAGGTAAACTATATAACCCACATAGTAATGACTATGCCGCTCTGTGTCCCGTGATGTACTCCAAGAAAAGGATTTTACAGGTAAGCTGTTATAAAAATCCTATTGTGAAGTTTTGAAAAATGTTTGTCTATAATCCTTTTTACGTTTTTTGTAATGAAGATGTTTAAATTTGTATCTCAGTGCCTACAAAGTCCAGTGTTAATGGCTCCAAATAGTATACCAAGCCTCTGTAGCCCAACTGTGTATGGCCTTCACCTGGTTTTCTGTTCACACTTTCTCCAAATTTTACCAGATGGAGGTCTAGTCTTCTGTGGATGCAGCTTCTGGCCGCAAGGTTCTCCCAGTGCACTGTAAATTTGGATCTTTTCACCACTGTTGTTTTTTTGCGCAAGTGCTGGCACAGTTCGGTTAGCCTAGCTGTTGCTCACCCTTCTTATTCATTGCTTGAGGGCATCCCATGGTGTATAAATATACTACCTGTGTCCTGTACTGTCTGATTAAGATAAAAGGAGTTTAGACTTACCTGTAAATTCAATTTCCTGGAGTAAAGTACAGGTCACAGGCCACCCTCCCTTCTTTTCTTAGGTTTACTCTGCATTGAGAATTCATAAAGTGGGGTAGTGTCCTGTATTGTACTCCCAGGTAAGTCATAAATCCTTTTTCTCTTATCATCCATGGACTGACACAGGGCCCCTTCTTCACTGTACACGTGTGTTATGTCCCTGCTTGCAGGAGAAGACCTAGGCAGAATGTGAGATGTTATACATACATTCTAAAAGCCAGAGTTGAACAGCCCCACCCAGGGGGGCGGTCCCTCTGGACATAACCCACCCCCTGCAGTCAGCAGACCTCAGTTTTTTTCTGCCTAGCAGAAGGAGAAGACGTGGCTCTCTCAGGAGCCAGTCTCCTGGAAGATTTTACTTTAATTTTTATTCCTTTGGGAATTTTAATATTTATTTTTGAGACCTTCAATCAACTGTCGGCTGGGCAACAGGTTGGGTACACTAGAATCCTCGTAGTCTTCCCTGTCTGACCATCGAGCGTGCTGATCCTCGCCTTGTGTGCGTGAGACTCGGTTCACGACATGCCCCATGACTCCAGGGGTGGCCGGGTTGCTTTCATGCTCCCGCGGTCCTCTCAAGATTGAACAGTACCTGACTGACTGTTTCTCTCGCGGTGGACCGGGCCGACAGCTACGCAGTACTACTCTGTGATAGGTCTGTCAGAAACACACCAGTGGGTCCCTCAAGGGATGGGTAAGTAGTCTCTCCTGCCTGCAGGTGAGTACAAAATGCTGTGTGTTTCTCTGTGGGGGATTTTCCCTGTCTCCCCCTGTGTTTTATTGTCACTCTCTGTCACCATTGCTGTCGCTGTGCTGTGGGGGGTGCCTGGGGGTCATACTGTCCTGGGGGGGGCTCATGCTGGTCTGCATATCGCTGGGGGCTTTTTGTGTAATTTATGCGCTGTGTGTGTGCTGTTTTGAATTTTTTACATTTATCTGCGCATGGCGGCCATTTTGCCGCGGATCACCTCAGTGAAGTGCGGAGGCCATTTTCTTGTAGCCTGCGCGCTTTTCAGCACTAGTTTGGCCTCTATCGCCCCCTCCTTAGTCAGCACAGCATGTGGGTGGACTTTTTTTTTTATCTGAGGAGTCTCAGAGAGGGGCAATATGGAGTCAGTGTCACAGCTTCCCCTTACATGTTTGAGGCAACAGGCAGTGCTCCAGCACCTGTGGTCCCTATGGACCAGTTGTCAGCAGTCCTGGAATCATTAATCTGACCAGGAGGGAAGCAGTGTGTGAGCGCAAGGGAGCAAAAAAGCCCCTCTCCCCACTTTATTTCCATTTAAAAAAAAAAAGGGGGGTGTGCGCTGATTCAGATATGGGCCTAGCCACTACCGCTCAGGACCCTAGCTCTGAATATTTGATGGTTTTGAACAGGAAATTCCTTGCAAGGACGACTCCATTTCTGAGTCAGTAAATGACAGGGCGCTTGTTAGTGAACTCATTGCTGCGGTGAGGGACACTCTCAAGCTGAATGCTGCGGATGCAGAACCTCATGTGGACAGTCTCCTTTGGTTCTTTAAGGCCGGGCCTTCTAAAAAGATTTTTCCATATGTACCTTTCTTTGACCAGCTCATTAATAAGGTCTGGGAAAAATCCGCAGAAGACTTTTATGGTCCCGCGGCGTTTGTCTATCAGATACCCCTTGAAGATGCCCTACTTAAAACGTGGGCTTCTCCCCCAGTGGTCGACCCTCCAGTCGCCCGGTTGAACAAGGCCACCACTCTCCCTATGGAGGGGACTCCTGCATTTAAGGACCCCGCTGACAGGAGGTCAGAAGTGGTGAGCCTTGTGTCTCAGAACCTTACGGGATGGGCAAAAATTTTGCTCCAGACTGTACAGGAGCATATTCTTTCTCCAGACACTATTGCTCTGGCCCACCAAATGGTGCAGGGCCTGGTTTATGTTGCGACGCCACGTTAGACGCGGCCCCTAATATTCAGGGCCTCTGTCTCGGCGGTGGTATTGCGTCATCTTATCTGGTTGAAATGCTGGTCTGCTGACCTAGCCTCTAAGAAGCTTCTGACAGATCTACCATTGAAAGGTGGTAGGCTTTTAGGTGCTGCGCTGGATGACATCATCAAGGATGTCACGGGAGGTAAAAGCACTCTTCTTCCTCAGTCTAGCTAGGGTAAGGAGGCTCGCCGTAAGCAGGGTCCTTCCTTTCCAGCAAAAAAGGGTTTTTTTCGTCAGTCAGAGTCCACGGGTAGGCCCTCCCAGACTGACAGCAGTGCGGCTGGTGGACACGTGCGCCCCTGGGTGCGTAAGCCAAATAAGCCAGCTCCCAAGCCCGCCTCCGCGTGAAGTCTTGCCCCCACCCGTCTCTGGGGTGGGGGGACGACTTTGCAGGTTCACGGATCGGTGGACCTCCCGGGTCTCCTACCGGTGGGTGTGCGAGGTGATCACCTCAGGTTACAGGATAGAGTTCCGTTCCTGGTCCCAGACAGATTCTTCCCTCGAATCTTCCTCTCCTTCCTGCCTGTCGGGCAGCCCTATAGGGGCTATTCAGGATTTGATCAGGTCCGGAGTGATTGTGCTGGTTCCGTCACAGGAGAGGTTTCGGGGATTCTACTCGAATCCGTTTGTCGTCCCAAAAAAGGACGGGGTTCGGCCTATCCTGGACCTCAAGGCCCTGAATGCCTTCGTGAAGGTGCAAAAGTTCCGCATGGAATCCATTCGCACGGAGATCGATACACTCCGTCAAGGGGATTTTCTGGCGGCCTTGGACATCAGGGACGCCTACTGGCATGTTCCGATCTGCGCAAGTCACCAGAAGTTTCTGCGCTTGCGATCGGCGAAGTCCACTATCAATTTGTAGCTCTTCCTTCGGCCTAGCCTTGGCACGAGGGTGTTCACCAAGGTGCTTGCGCCCGTTCTAGCTTTGCTGAGACGGCGAGGCATCGCTGTCGTGGGCTATCTGGACGATCTTCTTCTAAGAGCAGAAAGTGGCTCAGAATTAGAAGATAGTGTGACTATCGTCAGTCGGACCCTCAGGGACTTCGGGTGGCTCCTGAGCATTCAGGAGTCAGTCCTGGTCCCGACTCAGCGTCTGGAGTATCTAGGTCTGATTCTGGACTCCTTGGAGGCAAAGGTATTCCTACCTCCAGGGAAGTTACTGATACTTCAGTCTGCAGTGCGGGTGCTGACATCCCGAAAATGGTTGTCACTCCGTTTTTGCATGATAGTCCTGGGACTCATGGTGGCCTCTTTCGAGGCCGTTCCGTATGCCCAATCACACACCAGGGCATTGCAAAAGGAGATCTTGTTCTCTTGGGACAAATCCCCGTTGTCTTTGGATCTTCCGATCCAGGTGAGTCACCTGGTCAGGGCGTCCCTGACATGGTGGTTGGGGTCCCCGGCTCTTCGGTCCGGGAAGTCGTTCCTCCCCGACCAATGGACGGTGTTCATGACGGACGCCAGCCTGACAGGGGAGTCTGGGGAGTCCTGTTAGCCCAAGGGCTTTGGACTCCGGACGAAGCCCGTTTTCCGATCAATGTTCTGGAAATACGGGCCATCAGACTGTGCTTCTCCTCGTGGTCTGAGAGATTGCATTAGGATCCAGTCGGACAACGTCACGGCGGTGGCGTATGTCAACCGTTAAGGGGGGACTCGGAGCTCAGCTGCGGCTTCCGAGGTCGCCCGTACCCTGAAGTGGGCTAAAAGAAGCGTGCCGGCTCTGTCGGCCTTTTACATTCCGGGCATAGACAATTGGCTGGCGGACTATTTGAGTCGCCAGACGCTGGACCAGGGAGAGTGGTCCTTGCACCCGGAGGTATTTCAACTCCTTTGCCCACGGTGGGGCACGTCGGATGGGGACCTGTTGGCCTCTCGACTCAATCGCAAGGTTTCGAGGTTTGTGGCCAGATCCAGGGATCCTTGGCGGATGCCTTGGATGCGTTAGTGGCCCCATGGGGTCATTATCACCTGATATACGTTTATCCTGCGCTGCAGTTGCTCCCTCGCCTGCTGCGCAGGGTGGCGACCGAGGGAATTCCGGTGATCCTCATTGCTCCGGATTGGCCTCAGCGTCACTGGTACGCCGATCTGGTACGTCTCGTCGCGGACGTTCCCTGGCGGTTGCCAATAAGGGAGGACCTTCTGTCTCAAGGTCCTATATTTCATCCTGCTTTACAGTCTCTGGCTTTAACGGCATGGCTGTTGAAAGCCAGGTGTTGAGAGACAGAGGTCTCTCGGGCTCGGTCATTTCGACCATATTAAGGGCACGGAAGTCTTCCTCCAGGATGATCTATCACCGTACCTGGAAAGCTTACATCGCCATGTGCGAAGAGCTGGACTGACGTCCTCGGACGTATTCCGTCCCTAGAATCCTGCGTTTCCTGCAGCATGGAGTGGCCCAAAAGCTTGCTTTGAGTACCATTAAGGGTCAGATTTCGGCCTTGGCCGTCTTCTTTCAGCAACCACTAGCGGGTCATTCCTTGGTTAGCACCTTTGTGCAGGGGGTTCGCCATGTGCTCCCTCCTGTCAAGCCTCCTCTCCCCCCGTGGGATCTGAATTGGTACTCTCGGTTCTCCAGGAACCTCCTTTTGAGAATATCAGGGATATTCCCCTCTTGACTCTGTCTCAGAAGGTGGCCCTTTTAGTGGCAATTACTGTTAGATAAGTGTCTGAGTTGGCGGCTTTGTCCTGCAAGTCGCCATATTGGGTCATCCATAAGGATAGGGCGGTGTTGCGTCCGCGACCTTTTTTTTGCCAAAGGTGGTCTCGGCCTTTCACCTAAATGAGGACATTGTCCTCCCGTCCTTGTGTCCTCACCCATCGCATCCCAGAGAGTTTGTGCTTCACACATTGGACGTGGTACGAGCCTTGCGGGTGTACCTGTCTGCTACTGCTTCTATTCGGAAGTCTGACTCACTGTTTGCGTCTGCCTCTGGTCCGAAGCAGGGCCAAGCGGCTTCGTCTGCCACCATTTCTAGGTGGATCAGACAAACCGTCATTCAAGCCTATGCTCTCAAGGGGTGGGCGCCTCCCTTTCCGGGCACGGCGCATTCCACTAGGGCAATTGGTGCTTCCTGGGCTTTCCGACATCAAGCGTCGGTTGCACAAGTGTGCAAGGTGGCGACCTGGTCGTCTGTTCATACCTTTTCTACGTTTTATAAGGTTAATGTGGCTGCATCTTCGGATGGTTCCTTCGGCCGCAAGGTGTTGCAGGCCACTGTTTAGAGTTGCAACTCCTCCGTTGAGGAGCTCTGCCTTGTTTGGAGTGAAGTTTTTTGTTTTTTCCATTTATACTGCTCCCATCCCTCTTGACACTGCTTTGGGACATCCCACGTGTACAGTGAATAAGAGCCGCCATGTCAGTCCATGGATAAGAGAAAATAGGATTTTTGTACTCACCGTAAAATCCTTTTCTCTGACATCCATGGACTGACATGGCACCCACCCTTCCTTTTAAAGTTTGTACTGCTTTGTTACAAACTGAGGTCTGCTGACTGCAGGGGGTGGGTTATGTCCGGAGGGACCGCCCCCCTGGGCGGGGCTGTACAACTCTGGCTTTTAGAATGTATGTATAACGTCTCACATTCTGCCTAGGTCTTCTCCTGCAAGCAGGGTCATAACCCACGTGTACAGTGAATAAGAGATGCCGTGTCAGTCCATGGATGTCAGAGAAAAGGATTTTACGGTGAGTACAAAAATCCTATTTTTATGTAGTATATGCAGTATAGCTTAACATTTTGCTTTTCTTTTCCCAAATTTACCTGTGTATTGGCCTTCTCCTAAGTCACATTTTTTGTTTGTTCTGGAATCATACCAGTATGGAATGTCATTATTTTATAAAATTCTGTCATGCAGCAAGTAATCAGTTTTTTCTTTTATTTCATTAAAGCTATGTAAACCAAGCTGATCAAAGCAAAATATCTGATAGGGTGGCTTAGTTTAAAACATTGTTTCCGACAGGATTATTCTTTAATCTCTAAATTACTGTAACCTCCAGCCTTGAGCAAATGGCAGCCAGCCGGATGAAAATCTGTGCCAGTCCAGTGTGAAAGCAGCATGGGTAATCAGTGCGTGTGTTTTCCTGGCAAGCACACTACCATGCTTGTCAGTCACAATGGTCCCTTAATCTGTAGCGTGACTGGTTTTAGTCAATTTAATATCTCATTATCAAAGTCTAAAGATTGCAGCTCCATATTTTTTGCCATTGCATAATTAAAAATTACTGGTAAAATATGATTGTATATTTTGCATAACTGACTTGCTGACACATTCCTGTCTTTATTATTGTAATTTTTTTTTTTTTGTACTTTGAGTTAATAAAATAGTCTTTGAACAAATGAAATAGACTTTCATCACCAACACAGCACAAAGAGCAGCAAAGTGCTGTAACCTATAGGAGCTAGTTTGATTTCAGTTTTATTATGTATTATAGTGTAGGCTTATTCACACCAGATGTGATTTTATGCCGATTGCTTTGTTTTGGAATGCCAGCAGACTTCATTGTGCTTTAAGGCCCAATTGAACCTCGGTTTAAATCTGCTAAACACATTCCAGGTGCTTTTTTTTTTTTACTAAAGCAGGCACAGCCTGAATTAAAATGCCTGTCCACCACCAGCAGCTTGAGAGTATAGCCCTTACTCTCTGTAAGGAAGCAGTGGTCTCAATGCAGAGGTGCTACATGAGCAAGGGTTCCACTCTAAAGCATGCTGACAAGGGTCAGACTTTTCTATTGATGCTGTGGCTGATCTCTGAACAAAACAAACTGTAAATGCACTGTTTGTTTTGTTTTTTCTTTCAACAACGGGTTGAACAAAACAAAATATTAACAAATAATTACTTGACAGTTCCCCCACATCCACACAAGCGATGTGGATATAGAGATCTGCCACGCTATTGAATTCTGACAGTGGGAATTCTTCCACCCCTCCATTAGAATACACAGATCAGCAGTGCAACTGTTGGCTGCAAGTGCTGATTGAATGCTGATTTTTCAGCACAACTGTTCAACAGAAGCTGGTCTTACGATCGACTTCTGTTGAACGGAGAGGAGTACACACAGACTGAAAGTAAACCGGTTCCTGCTGATCTGCCTGATTTTTGGTATGTGTATAGTAGAGCTGCACGATTCTGGGAAAATGAGAATCACAATTTTTTTGCTTAGAATAAAGATCACGATTCTCACAGCGTAACATCATCTTTCACATTATACAAAATAACGGGGCTAACTTTAAGGACTTATGCACACTGGATGTTATAATAATGTAAAAAGAAAGGGCAGTAGCTTTGCAGTGAGTTTTTGCAATAACGGTTTTTAGCGGTTTTTCTTTTTTTTTTTTTTTTTTTTTTTCAATGGGATCAAAAATGTTAAAATGCTAGTGAGCTGCGTTTTTGAGCGCTTATCTGTGTTTTTCCGAGTCTTTGGTTGTTGGAGCGTTTTTACAGCTGGAAAAACTCCTCTCAGAACAGTTGATAACAGCCTATGTGTTCATGGACACATAGGATAACATGCTGGAGAGTTTATGGACTGTAGAAAAAAACATCTAAAGCCAAAAACAGCAGCTGTAAAAATGTCCAAGTACGTCCAGTGTGCATGAGGCCTTATTTTTTTTATTCATTCAAGTGTATTTTTTTCCCCAAAAATTGCATTTGAAAGACCGCTGTGCAAATGCAGTGTGACATAAAATATTGCAACAACCACCATTTTATTTTCTAGGGTCTCTGCTAAAAATATATATACATACTGATGGTTCTAAGTAATTTTTCTAGAAAAAAATAATGATTTTAAACTTCCCTCATTTACAGACCAAAGTTAATTCCTTTGATCTAAAGAACAAAACGTTACAGTGTTTATAGTTAGCTCAGTGGCTGAGGAATATTGTGAAACTTGGCAGACTGCCTGTTTTTGTTTTTTTTGACAGCTATCAGCTTGAGCAGAGAACTCTGCATAGAATCGGGGAAAAATGCTTTAAGATCATGAGGGGGAAACAATCGCAATCTAGATCAGCCTTTCTCAACCTTTTTACCCCCAGGGGAACCCTTAAAATAATTTTCAGGTCTCAGGGGACCCCTGATAAAACCCATTTATTGGGGGTCAGTGAGAAGAATGTCTTTTTTTACAGTGGTGTTAAGAATGGCCCCCTTTACAGAGAGCTATAAAGATCATTGGTGTCATACCACTGGCTCCTCCAAGTGGAATTGGCTCAGAACTATGTAGGCACCATCAAACAGGGGGTAAACCAGCCACAGCTCAAGGGCCACCTTTGAAGGAACCCTAGGGTTCCACGGAACCCTGGTTGAGAATGGCTGATCTAGAGTCTTAACAATTAATCACGCAGCTGTAGTGTATACCCGGCTTAAGACTGCATGACTTTCGTTATGATGCACCTGGAAAACATGTACTAAGGGAGATATACAGATGTCATTGCTGAGTTTGAAAATGCTAGTTGCCTGGTTTTCTTTGAGGTGCTGATCTACAATAAGCATTTAGCTAGTAAAGACAAAGAAATGTCAGAACTCCTGACCTGCATATTTGTCCAGGGTCAGTCAAGTGGAAAATAATACAGCCTTGGGATCATTATAGAAGCTTACATTTTTCTCAGGGATGTTCGCTCTTTTAAATTTATTTCCCAATGGGATGCACTGGCTAATGCCCTTAATTTAATATGCTCTTAAAGCAAAACCCATCTCTCCTCCGTGTTCTTTGTTTCTAAGATTTTCCCATAAAATAAAATATTTACAAAAATGTGAGGGGTGTACTCACTTTTGGGAGATACTGTGTGTGTGTGTGTGTGTGTATATATATATATATATATATATACATATATATATACACAGTTTGCTCACTAAATATTTTATTATATCTTTTTTTTATCGCTTCCTTCTGGGATGACAGCCATGCAGACCAATTTCATGCAGTGTGCGGCTTATGGTCTGAGCACTGCCAGGCTGACCAGTTTTGTGAGATACTGTATATAAATATTTCTGAACTATGCTTTTAATGAGAATTCATGCTATACATTGAATTATGTGCCTATGGGTTTAAAGACACTTTAAAAACATTTTAAAGCAATATACCCACTTTGCAGATGATTTGGTTTGTTTGTTATGCCTATTAAGTTGATCTATGAACTTATGGATGCTTATTGTCGTCCTCCAGTATACAGTTTCCCACTGTTCATGAGAAATAATATTCATACATGTATACTGTTAATGGTTATACTAATTCAATATCCTGCAGAGTAAAAATATAAGTATTAAGGTGTATGTTCGTCCAATTTTTTTGTTCGTTTTGATTAGAGCGGATAAGGGTCAGAAGATATTTACCCTCACTTCATGTCCTACCGACAATGTGAATACAACAAAAATATACAATTTTACCCTGGGACTTTAAATTAGGTGAACACATGAGGCCAATAGAAATATATAGAATAAACATTGTTTAACGGTATATAATAATCATATATAAAATACATACAGATAAATGCCAAGCCGATTTGATAGAATGCTTAAAAAATTTGTTCACAATAATTGATACAAGATGATACACAAGCATCTTAAAACTCGTCGCGTTTCACACTCTACTGCTCACTTCTTCAAGAGTGGATGCGTATGCAATGTATCTATAAGATAAAATCGCAATTTAAGAATATACATCACAATGGTAACAAATGATAGGGGGCCCTGGTAAGGGGACCCCATACTTACAAGTCAACTAAGCCAAGTTATTAAAAGCTGGTTTACCAAAAGGTGGCGGTGAGGTGCGTCTAGCCCAGGAGCTGAAGGGGTGGAGCTGGCAGAGACCCACTGGGGAACAAATGGAGGATAAGCATAATATGAAAAATAAGTGTCCCTCAATGTCCATTTTCATATGTTGCAGCTATAACAAGATTGTATATATGTGTAAATAGTCTAGTAAATTATTAAAGTGGAGTTCCACTAACATGTTGTTTATTTTTTAAACATTTGATAAGTTCAAAACATTAACATATAACACTCACGTCTTTTTAAAATTTCGTTCCCCGATGTCCGGTTTAATATAAAAAAATAACTTATATCTTTGCTTCCTGGCCGTTCCCATATTGCTTGTAGGCATGTGAAGCCCACAAGCATAATGTTCCAGGATACGGTGCAGCTAAGTGACCAGCATGCACCTTCATCGGAAGTGTGATAGCAACGAAGCCCTCGGCGCTGCCCACTGATTCCTGGGAAATGATGACACAACATCTCCCAGGAGCGCTAGCGTGCACGGGCGCCGAGGGAAATTATGTCAGGTGCCAGGGAGCGGAAGAGGCAGATTACAAGGCAGCCCTTAGCAACAGCCAGGAAATAGTAAGTAAAGAAAATAAAAATAAAGGTTTCCAAATGTTTTTGCTTATGTTTATTGCTGATGAATACTGCAAAGTAAATTTTATGGGTGGAACTCCGCTTTAACATGACATAATGGGAATGTAAATGTGTATAGATCTAGGTAGTATATGATCTAGTCCAGCAGTGACATGAACATGGAGACAAGAGAGGAGTGGTTAAAAGTACAACTCAAAAGTGCAGAATGTAAAAAATATTTGTGAAGGCAGCCTAATAAGAAAAACGTGGAGGAAAAAAATGTGAGTGGTGAAGGAAGGAGATGGAAAGGAACCAACCCAAACAAAAAGTGTGTACTGTATAAGAAGGGTATAGAATAAGTATAAGAGGGTATAGAAATGTGAACATGTTTACCCAGAGAGAGGGGTGCTTCCAAAGTAAGAAATGTCCTCCGTGGAAGAGGATCAGTGAAACAAGAGCATCCCCATCAAAATGACCATCCTTTCTTTTTCGTACATCACGGGACACAGAGCGACTTAGTCATTACTAATGGGTTATATAGATTACCTTCAGGTGCTGGCACTGGCAACTTCCAAACCGGAAGTACCCTCCCCTATATAAGCCCCTCCCATCCGGGAGCACCTCAGTTTTTTGCCAGTGTCTAGGGTGTTGGCCAAAGAGTAACATGTGTTTTCACTGGGCTTGCGTACAGGTTCTTTTACGGGCCTTAGTAAGCTGTTCCGGATCCCACCAAAAAAGCTTCATAGCTAAACGGTCGGTACCCGGGCCTTGCAGCAGAAGAGCAAGGTTTTGCCTGTAATGCTTCTCTTAGGAGGGCTGGACCCTGGGATCCAGAGCTCTGGTCATACCCACGACCAAGATGTTGTCTGTGCAGGGTGCTATACAGGTCCAGGGGAGTGGAATCCTTGGGAACCCGGTCCCTGAAGGTTTAATTACAATGCCTGCCGTGATAGGTGAAGTTTGGGCTTCTGTGGACCAAACAAAGTCCTGCGGCGGGGAACAGGTAAGTGGGGGCCCCCAGGAACTTGGTTCTATTGGGGGACCCCCAAGCCTAATTTGTCTTTCTGTCTGTTACCTAACGGTATTCCCGCTGATATCTGTGTATGCCTGTAACTACTGGAAAATGTAAAATTTTAATAGTAGTCAAGAAAAAAAAAAAAAAAAAAGGGAGACCGCGGTACCTGTGTTAAACCACTAGAGGCCGCTGTGGTCCATTTTTCTTGTCATGTGGATCTCTGGTTTTCTAAAGTCAAAAGATCCAGGCAGTTGGTAAGTTTCTCTGTGGGAATCCACTTCCTCTGCCCTGTTGCTGCGCTCATCCACCGCACAGGCCCTCCGGCAAAAAGGGCCCTGGCTCCTAGTCCCTGCTTGGTTTCAAAAAAGGGCGCCACGGGCACGCGCCTCCTATGAAAGGAAAGGGGCGGGGCGGGTGGATGACGCTCGATGCGCGCCGCGGCGCTTCTGCGCATGTGCAGGCATCCCAGCATGGATAAAAGACACAGTACAAGTGTCAGCTGGATGCAAACAGAGCTAGCAACAAAACGGTGGCACACAGAGGCGGTTGATGCAGGCATCCCCATAGAAAGGCACTTTAGTGGACACCAGCTGGTATATAGCAGCAACAGTGTTAGACTATTACCAGCAAAATTGGTGTATGACGACGGGAATACCTCAGCTTTGTGCTTAAAGGATATGTCGTCCAGACGCTCCGGAAATAAGTCTTCCAGGAAGCCAAAGGGGTCTCCATCGGGCTCTGAGGATTTTGGGCATGCTTGTATTGCACCAATCTCCCCTGAAAATTCAGAGGTCAGTAGCCGTAGGAACCCCGCAGGAGTACCTGGTGCTGCGGCTGTCCCCAGTCCACCTGCTCCTGTATATATAACAGAGGAGGTTTTATCCTCAACTCTGGGAGGATTGGAAGAGAGATTAACAGCATTGATCGCTGCTTCCCTGTCACAGGGAAAGCGCGTCCGATCTCCGTCTCCTCCTTCAGAGTGCCTGTTAGTGGAGGAACAGCCCCACACAGAGATCGACCTACCTGAAGGGGATCAGGATGAGGTTGATTCGGTTATAGAGGAATCAACAGTGGAAGAACCTTTCTCAGCATCTCAGGCTGAAAGATTATGGGTTCAGTCTCTGACTAACATGGTCCGATCAGCATTTAAAATGCCTCTGGCGGAACCATCAACCACTACGGTTTCCTCGCTGGGGTCGCTGAAGGCTCCCCAGGCTGTCTGTTCCTTCCCAATCCACCCTTTATTGGAAGGGCTTATTTACCAGGATTGGGAGCATCCTGATAAAATATTTACTCCCCCCAAGAGATTTCCAGTGATCTATCCCATGGAGGATAAGTTCATAAAAAAATGGAGGGTCCCTACAGTGGACGCAGCCATCTCTTGTGTGAATAAATCACTGACATGTCCAGTGGATAATGTTCCAATGTTCAAAGACCCAATAGATAAAAAATTGGAGTCTTTACAAAAATCTGCTTTCTCTACAGCAAGCATGGTGACACAACCTGCAGTAGCAGCGATTGGAGTCTGCCAAGCAGTGAAAGCTCAGTTGAAACAAGTCTTAAGAGACTTACCAGATCAGCAGGCTCTTGCCCTAGCTGACCTACCTAGAGCCTTGTGTTTTGCGGTAGACGCCATAAAGGATACAATCCAACAGGCCTCCCGCTGTACGCTGTCTGTAGTACATATGCGTAGGCTTCTATGGCTCAAAAACTGGTCTGCTGAAGCTCCCTGTAAGAAATTACTGATTAGCTTCCCATTTCATGGAGAACGCTTATTTGGAGAAGATCTGGACAAGTATATCCAGAAAATTTCTGCCGGTAAAAGTACACTCTTGCCGGTTAAGAACAAGGGTAGAAGTCCTTCTTTTAAGAGGCCTACTTCTCCAGTCCCTGGCACATCGGCTGTGAAACAGTTCCGACGGCCTCCGCGGTCAAATCCAGGGGGCAGAAATCAGGGACAATCACAGGGTAACAAGAAACCCTGGGTCAAGAGAGGTACAAAACCTCCCCCCAAGTCATGAAGGCTTGCCCCCACTCAATCGGGTGGGGGGAAGACTTCAGTTGTTCACAGAGACCTGGCGGGACACCATCAGAGACAAATGGGTAATCTCCGCAGTAAGTCTGGGATACAAGCTGGAGTTAAAAGACACTCCTCCTGCCCATTTTATGAGGTCAAATGTGCCAAGCGATCCCCAGAAGAGAGGATCCCTCCTTCTGGCACTAGAACAACTATTGCTCCAAGGTGTAATCATGAAGGTTCCCTTGGAAGAAAGCGGGTTCGGGTTTTACTCGAACCTCTTCACAGTCCCCAAGCCAAATGGGGACGTGAGGCCCATATTAAATCTAAAAGGGCTAAACAAGTTCCTACATATCAGGACTTTTCGGATGGAGTCGATCCGATCAGTGGCCACCGCCCTACAAGGGCAGGAATGGTTAGCCTCGATCGACATAAAGGATGCTTATCTGCATATTCCCATCTTTCCGGCCCACCAGAAATTT
Source organism: Rana muscosa (assembly GCA_029206835.1). Taxonomy (NCBI): domain Eukaryota; kingdom Metazoa; phylum Chordata; class Amphibia; order Anura; family Ranidae; genus Rana; species Rana muscosa. Next base: position 54,526,783 of record CM055121.1, on the reverse strand, counting down.
CTACGCTTTGCAGTAGAAGGGCGCCATTTTCAGTTCAGAGCCTTACCTTTCGGTCTGGCCACAGCACCACGAGTGTTCACAAAGATTCTGGCCCCACTATTGGCCAATCTAAGAACACGGGGTGTAACGATAATGGCATATTTAGACGACCTGCTACTAATAGACCACTCAGTGGAAAAACTGGAAGTAGCTATTCACGAGACAATCAAGTATCTGGAATATCACGGTTGGATTATCAACCGAGACAAGTCAGCCCTAAGACCAGTCAAAAGTCTGGAATACTTGGGGCTAAGGCTGGATTCAAATCAGAGAAAGATTTTCTTACCTCCAGAAAGGGTGTCGTCTTTGAAAGATTTGACCCACTTAGTGGGTACAAAAAGAAAACCATCCATACGCCTGTGCATGAGGCTGCTGGGAAAAATGGTGGCTTCATTCGAAGCAGTACCCTACGGTCAATTTCATTCAAGGAACTTGCAGAGGGCCATACTGTCAGCCTGGAACAAAAAAGTTCAGGCTTTAGACTTACCAATGTCCTGGAAAAAGGGAAACCCTTCAGTCCGGTTTCTTGGAAGGTGGTCACTACAGATGCCAGCCTTATAGGCTGGGGAGCAGTACTGGAGCAATGGTCTCTCCAGGGCAGATGGTCGGATGCAGAAAAGGCCCTGCCCATCAATCTCTTAGAGATACGAGCAGCCCGGTATGCCCTAGTAGCATGGACATCCAAACTCCAAGGGTCCCCTGTCAGAATTCAATCAGACAATGCCACAGCAGTGGCATATATCAATCACCAGGGTGGCACCAGGAGTCGTACAGCCCAGAGGGAAGCGAATTGCATCCTGGAATGAGCAGAAAGATATGTCCCAGTCATATCCGCGGTTTTCATCCCAGGAGTGGAAAATTGGAAAGCGGACTTTTTAAGTCGCCAGCAATTATGCCCGGGGGAATGGTCTCTTCACCCCGGGGTTTTCCAGGCAATATGCCAGCGGTGGGGAACACCGGATGTAGATCTGCTAGCATCCAGATTCAACGCAAAGGTGGACAGATTTGTGTCTCGCACAAGGATCCCCTAGCTTGCGGCTCGGATGCCCTAGTGTTCCCTTGGGATCAGTTCAAGCTGATATATGCATTCCCACCGCCACAGTTGTTACCGCGATTAATCCGCAGAATCCGGGTAGAAAAGAAACCGGTGATTCTGGTGGCTCCAGCGTGGCCCCGAAGGGCATGGTACGCGGAGATCGTAAAAATGTCAGTGGGGAGTCCTTGGACCCTCCCACATCGTCCGGACCTGCTTTCGCAGGGACCGATATACCACCCTTCCTTACCAGCCCTGGGTTTGACGGCCTGGCTATTGAAGCCCACATTCTAAGAAAGAGAGGGCTCTCTAATCCTGTGGTATCTACCATGATCAATGCCAGGAAGCCGGTATCCAGGCAGATCTATTATAGGATCTGGAAGGCGTACATCGCGTGGTGTGAAGCCAGGAAATGGCATCCGCGTAAGTACGTAATAGGTAGGATTCTGGACTTCCTACAGTGGGCTGTAGATAGGAAGCTTGCCTTGAGTACTATCAAGGGTCAGATTTCGGCCTTGTCAATATTCTTTCAAAGGCCCTTGGCTTTGCATTCATTAGTCAAAGCTTTCATACAAGGAGTGATGCGTATTAGCCCTCCGGTTAGTATTCCCATATGTCCATGGGACTTAAACCTGGTTCTGTCGGTTCTACAGAAACAACCATTTGAACCATTGAAGCACATTTCCTTGGTTCTTCTCACCAGGAAATTGATTTTCTTAGTAGCCATTTGTTCGGCTAAAAGAGTATCGGAATTAGCCGCCTTGTCCTGTAAGGAGCCATATCTGGTTGTCCATAAGGACAGAGTAGTATTACGTCCTCATCCAGCCTTTCTTCCTAAGGTGGTATCGAGGTTTCATTTGAACCAAGATGTGGTTCTTCCTTCTTTTTTCCCCAAACCTAGTTCGGTAGAGGAAGTTATTGCATTCTTTGGATGTAGTAAGAGCAGTTAAAGCTTATCTAAAAGCCACTGCTCAGATTCGTAGAACGGATACTTTGTTTGTTCTGCCGGAAGGCCCCAGAAAGGGTCAGGCAGCATCAAAATCTACTTTAGCCAAGTGGATTCGACAGGTCATAATACAAGCCTATGGCTTGAGAAGGAGACCGCCTCCGTTCAAAGTTAGGGCGCACTCCACAAGAGCAGTTGGAACTTCATGGGCAGTGCATCACCAGGCCTCCCTGGCTCAAGTCTGTAAGGCCGCAACATGGTCTTCAGTACACACGTTTACTAGATTCTACCAGGTAGACGTTAGAAGTCAGGAGGATGTCGCCTTTGGGCGCAGTGTGTTGCAGGCCGCAAAAGATCCTCATGCCTGATGGCGCCCAGCTTATGTATAGTGTATCCCTCCCCTCATTTGGCATTGCTTTGGGACGTCCCATTAGTAATGACTAAGTCGCTCTGTGTCCCGTGATGTACGAAAAAGAAAAAGGGATTTTTATAACAGCTTACCTGTAAAATCCTTTTCTTGGAGTACATCACGGGACACAGAGCTCCCACCCCTCTTTTAGGGACACTTATTGCTTTGCTACAAAACTGAGGTGCTCCCGGATGGGAGGGGCTTTTATAGGGGAGGGTACTTCCGGTTTGGAAGTTGCCAGTGCCAGCACCTGAAGGTAATCTATATAACCCATTAGTAATGACTAAGTCGCTCTGTGTCCCGTGATGTACTCCAAGAAAAGGATTTTACAGGTAAGCTGTTATAAAAATCCCTTTATTTGTACCCCTCGGCGAGTGTGACCGGTTCCACCCCTAACGCAATTTGCAGGTGGCTATGGAGGACTTGGGGACGCTAAACAGCGGCCGCCTGAAGATGATGATACGATGGATGTAAAACCATGGCGCCAGTGACACACCTTCATCCCCATAAATGCATTCATACAAAAATATTAAATATATACTGACAATGTGAAGATAACATTTCAATAGTAGAACTAACAGAATAAATTCAAAAATCTACACTAGGGAAAGGCTAGAATCCCTGACAGATAATTAATCATTTCTGTCTGTGTCCCAGTTGCAATTTTGTTCATACTTTCTGTCTGGTGAAACCTTTGTCGGCAGGATAGGAAGTGTGGGTAAATATTCCTAATTGATTTAAGATTTTTAATTTTCCCCCAATGCAGGAAGTGGTTAAACTTTTTCAATGCGTATTATTAGGTTTAAATTGAGTACAGCCTCCCATGTAATTTCATTTATATATTTATGCCGCGTACACACGATCATTTTTCCCGTCGGGAAAAATGACATTTTTTTTTTTCGCCGAGAAAAACGATCGTCTGTGGGCTTTATGCCGTTTTTCTCGTTGAGAAAAACGGCAGGAAAAACGACGAGAAAAATTAGAACATGTTCTAAATTTTCTCATCGTTTTTTCCATCATTTTTTTCCGCGGCAGTTTTCCCATAGGGAGACACTGCCGCGGAGCCCACAGACGGTCGTTTTTCTCGACAAAGAAAAAAATGACGGGAAAAACGGTCGTGTGTGGGGGAAAATGCCGTTCCCTCGTTTTTCATTTAATTTCATGTCGTGATTTACGGCGGTGTTTTCACCGCCGTGAATCACGATCGTGTGTACGCGGCATAAGTTTTCTTTTTTTTTTTGCATTTTTGTAGTACACACATTTTTAAGGTAAATGTATTGGATTAGAAGGCAGACCACCCAGAATACTTAGTTTTATAAGTGGCTAGTAGGTGTAACCACTGGTGTCATGTGGGCCTAGTTGATATCTCACTTCCCGAGCCCTGAAGTCTATAAAAAAAGTATTGCTGTTTCACCTTTATTAAAAATCCTCAAAATTTAAAGATCTGTTTAAGTGTATTGAAGCATTAAATGAAGCTGAATTATATGCTTTGTATTCCCACTGTCCAACTGTAGCCTTTGACAGACTTTAATGGTTATGTAGTATTAAAATCAAGAACAAAGAACCTACTCAAGACGAAGCATACATTTTCTGTTCCAAGATCTCTTTAATTAGTGGTTTTTGTGTGTTTGCTAAGATTGAGTTGTGTGGTTTGGCAGCTTGCTAGGTGTGGGGTGGATTGTAAACCCCTTTTTTCCCACCACTGTTATTATTACACTTTATTATTATTATTTTATATATATTTTATTATTATTTATTATATTATTATAATTGTAGTACATGTGACCACAAATTTGTGAACCATTGGTGATTTTCTTGACTTCTGCTTGATTTGAGCCTAAAACACGACAGTCACCATAATAAATAAAGCCAGATTTATCAACATCCATTGAGTGAATTTACTAAAACTGGGACAGAATGTGGAGCAGCTAGGCATCACTCACTCACATAGTAACCAATCTGCTTCAATCGTTGGCTTGTTCAGTTATTCTTGAAAATGGTTACAATGCACAGCTGCTCTAGTCTTTTAAATTCCTACAATTTTATTTTGTTATATTTTACTTTGGATTATTATTCACCTTTTGGGGACATATTACATGTTGCACCCATTTTTAGGGTGGAACATGTAAGATGTACCCACTCCTGCAGCCTCTTGCCAATTTCCACACCATTGCAACAGTGGACTGGGGATCTTGTCACCACACGGCCATGTCATTCAATCACAGAGATCTGTGAATGAATGCACTACAAGTACCAACAGACTTTGCGGCTGATGGCTTGTAGTTGTCTAAAAACTATTAGGGCGCTGTTGATTGCTCTAGATAGTTCATGGCGTCTTTCTATACGAAGTACGAGCAGACAGCTACACTGACAGTTTGCAGGAGCCTGAGATTGTACCCATGATCTGCTGATCGTGGGTGCAATGCTTTACAGGCAACTAAAATAATAATAATAATAAAAGCACTTTTTTTTACCTGAAAAAATATGTGCTTTAATTATTATTTTTTTGGAAAAGGTGAACTTATCCTTTAAATAATAAATATGTCATGCTGACTGATACAAAAACTTTACAAATACCATATTGCCTACCGTGGCCTCTACCAAGCAACCAAACATGTCTAAAGCTTCTGATTTGAACAGAAGCTGGTAGGTACTTTATTCTATTCTCGCTTGCACAAAAAAAATAACTCCTGCCCCAGTATCTGTATCCTTTACAACAGGGATATGCAATTAGCGGACCTCCAGCTGTTGCAAAACTACAAGTCCCATCATGCCTCTGCCTCTGGGTGTCATGCTTGCTGCTGTCAGAGTCTCGCTATGCCTCATGGGACTTGTAGCTTGGCAACAGCTGGAGGCCCGCTAATTGCATATCCCTGCTTTACAATCTGTTGCCCTGCTGCAGTTAGGGTTGAAAACGCACACTTTTGCACTGCCCTTCATTGAATGGCACTTAAACACATGCTAAGACAATGCAGCTCCAAGGCACATGAGTTGTGTACCACATTGTGGAATGTGAGAGAGAATTAGACATTTTGACATAAACGCAAGCAGAACACATTTTAACCCATGGCTTCATTGCTGCAAGGCAGCAATGCTAACACAAGAAAATATTCTAAATTAAAAAACGAAGAAATGTAAAATCTTTCGTAGGGGAATTATTATTATGTCTATCTTTCTTCAAAGTGGCTTCCTAGAAAACCCAACATGGCATCAGTCACATCATGAGATTCCAAGGAATTTTCCACCTACACTTTCAATCCTATATGCTGAAATCTCTACGACATAGGCCTCTTGCATCAAAGTGCCCGAGTCTATTCATTGTAACTTCTGGCATTCTTTCACCTGCCTGGACAGCCCAGGTGCTACATACAGCTTCCCATAAACATGAATGGATGTGCGTGGCTGTACTTGCAAGTAAACGGCGGTGCTTATGTAAACCTGGAAATAGCCTTTGGGTGTATGCATAAAATTAGGAATTGTCATATGTCTGTAAGCTGTACTCATGTTTACAGTAGTACTGACCCTCTTTAAGGATGGCAACTTTATTCTGGACAAAACTGCTTCTCTCTCTTTTTGTTTGTAATATGCTACAACATTCACATAACCAAAAGCAGGTTCAAGGCGACTGTTTAATGAAACAACTTATCAAAAATAGATTATTTAGGCCCCTTTCACATGAGCGTCAGTTTTTCAGGTGGACCTCAACCAAATGTTTATGGAGCCCTATGGACAGGCGAATGTAAACTGACATTTACACTTGCCTACCTCCAGGTCTGATCAGGTCTGGAATTTTTCGCTGTGACAGACTGGATCGGAGGTAGTCTGATGTAAACGGACAGCGGAATTCATTCATGCTTGGCCACTCATAGAGCTCAGCGGAGTCTGCCTATGTCCACTCTGCATAAACTGGGCAACCATCTGTCCCACTCTACTTCAGTATGCAGGGGATCTTCTCACAGAGTGATCATAGCAGACTCTGCTCCATGTTGAAGAGGCCTTAGGGAGAAAAATTGCAAAAGATATATAAGTGAACTAATATCTTTGGTAGAACCTTACCCAACAACTAGTCCATTGCGGCATGATATCTGAGGTCTATACTTGACACTCCTGGCTCTCACATAAAAGTTAACAAGGCAAGGACTGTAAAATAATGACCACCACTTCCTTACAAGTGAGCCATGGTCTTTTCCTTGTAGAACCTAATACAGTCTGTGATCCAAGTCTGTTTAGGATGTAGTGTCCTTAACCACTTCACGCAGTCAGTACTTTGCCGCTAAATACCGGGCTTATGGCAGCAGCAGCTAGCATAACCCCAGTATTTTCGGGAATGGCGTGCGTTTCTCTTTAAGATAAAAGTGGCGGGAGAGGTACCCACCCCCCTCCTGCCACGCTCGGGTCATCTCCGCCGCTTCCCGGATCCGCTGGTAGCAGGGGAGATGATCGTGTCCTCTCCCATGCTTGGCTGGCTGTCGACTGAGGGGAAGATGGCCCCCGCTCGGAAAAGTCAAACGTCACTTCCGTCCAAAGCTCTTAAAGGAGAATTTATTTTAATTTTTTTCAAGTGCCATTTTATTTTTTTTCGCATTTTTGTGTAGTCTTTTTGACCCCAGATGCTTTTTTATTATTACATTCCTTGTAATAGGAATAAAAATTACCCACGTTTTTTTTTTTTAAAAAGACAGTGTCAAAATAAAAAGTAAAATAAATAAAAAAAGTTGTCGTTTTTTTTAAAGCGCCCCGTCCCGACGAGCTCGCATGCAGAAGCGAGCGCATACCAAAACCAGACGTGAGGTATGGCTTTGATCGTTGACTCGAGAGCAATAATTCTAGCCCTAGACCTGCTCTGTAACTCAAAACTGGTAACCTGTAGAAATTTTTAAGTGTAAAAGTTTGTCGTCATTCCAAGAGCAGGCGCAATTTTGAAGCGTGACATGTTGGGTATCAATTTATTCGGCGTAACATTATCATTCACAATATAAAAAAAACAACTTTACTGCGGTCTTATTTTTTTATTAAAAAAATGTGCAAATACGGTGTGACAAAGTATTGCAACAACCGCCATTTTATTCTCTAGGGTGTTAGGAAAATAAATATATAATTTTTGGGGGTTCTAAGTAATTTTCTAGCAAAAAAAAAAAAGATTTAACTTGTAAACAACAAGTGTCAAAAATACTTTAGTCTAATAAACAATCCACTTAGATCCCCAAGTGTCAAAAAGAGGCTTGGGGCTGAAGTGGTTAAGAAAACTGTATGTCATTGGCAGGATTAACTCAGTCAAGATGACCCTTTTGCCCAGGCTTTTATATTTATTTCGTTCACTTCCTATTCCAATCAAAAGAGATCATTTGAAATCTTTTCAAAGTAAGCTCACTAAATTCATTTGGAACAATAAAGGTCCACGACTCTCAAACAGATGCTTATTCAACCTTCCCAAACAGGGTGGGTTAGGTCTTCCGAATCTCTTATGGTACTACCAAGCAGCACGATTGGCACAACTATCTGCTTTATATTTTAACACAGAACTTCCTGATTGGATATCAATTGAAAATCAAGCTGTTCCATCCTCATCACTAATACACCTGTTGTGGTGCCCTCCCAGAAATAGACCTCCCATCTTATCACCATCACTCTCACAATCCTTATCTTTATGGGATTCACTTCGGAAACTTCCCTCGCTGGTCTCTAAAGCTCAATCTTTGACCCCGGTGTTCAAAAACCCCTTTTTTCATCAAGGTTTGGACCTTCAAACCTTTAAATGGTGGTACGACAAGGGGTTGTACCGCATTGGTAAATTTTTTTCCTCTATAGGCCCTTTACCTATTGAATATTTTATGAACAAATTAGATCTCCCTTTATCCGAAAAACCGAGATTTCATCAAATCGCTAATTTAATTCATTCTAGGTGTAAAACTGGATATTCATCCCGAGACTTTACAGATTATGAAAATTGGTGTGGACAGACAGTGGAGCGAAGGGGGGGGGGGGATCTCTGTGATCTACAAGTCACTGGCATCCAATTTAGTGAAACTACCATACATGTTGGCCTGGGAGAAGGAACTCCTAATTGATAGAAATATTGTAGACTGGCATGCAAGCTACTCTCGCTCGACTTCAGGCCTCTGCAATACTTCGCTCATAGAGGCCAATATAAAACTTTTTACAAGATGGTATCTAGTTCCACGAGATTGACTGTTATGTACCCCTCTGTTTCACCTCTTTGTTATAGGGGATGTCAGGGACTGGGTACTATGATCCACATATGGTGGGAGTGCCCAAGAATTTGTGGATTTTGGAATAAGGTATTTCACATTTTACGCAATATTACAGGTTGCCCGATACATCAATCTCCCACAATTGCTTTACTCAATGGACATTTACCTCATATTCCTAAAGCCACTCGTAAACTAATTTTGTTTATTTTAACGGGAGCAAAACTAACTATTGCAAGGGCATGGAAGAAACCTTCGGTATCTATATTATCCATGAAACGAAAAGTTTCCTGGATTATGGAACAAGAAAAACTGGTTAGCTTCTTGTTAGACGAGACCTCAAATTTTGAAGCCATATGGGAACCTTGGGCGCGATTTATGGGAATCTCCTTGTCACATAACTTGGTCATCAACACCAATCGCTGATCTTTAGAATGTATATTTGGTTTGTAGGCATTCTATAATCTTTTCACTTCATATCTTTGAGATTTTTTTTTTTCTCTTTCTCTCTCCTCTTTTTCTTTCTCTTCTTTATATTTATCCTATACTTTATTCTCTCGGTTTTGGCTTTTATTATTTCATAGTATGTTTATTGTTTTATTACATCAGATAAAATATAATAGTTTCAGGCTCAGATTCCTTTTTTTATTGTTTGAGGCTTGGACTGTTGAACTTAGCTCTAACAAGTCTGAGAACAACTCTTAATTTTCATACTTGGGTCGAGTATTGTGTTTTTTTTGCATGTACAAATGACATTTTTTCTATTATATCTCTCCAGTTGTCTCTACCGACGATTGTTGGTGGTGACAGGAAGGCCGGGCAGGGGACGTTCTCTCCTTCCCAGTCACAGTGTGTTCCCGTTAGGGGTGGCTGGGGAGGGGAGTAGGAGCCCTTCATATTTTCGGTTTATTTTTGTGGGAACTAGATTTTCTTAATATAAGTTATTATCAGTTTATAAGATTACTTGATTATATACTTGACCAAGATGAGGCTAGATATTATTACTTTTTGTTTAAACATTGTCAGTATTGGTTTTTACGATAATAATTTGTCTAAGTTTCTATGGTAATAATACCTGAGATTTTTGTTGAGTCAATTGTAATCATCTTTAATATTTATGATTCTGTAATGATTTTTTTCTGATGAAAAATAAAAAACTTAAATGACAAAAAAAAAAGAAAACTGTATGTCATGTGCACGTACATACTGTATTGTGGCACTTGCATATTGTACTGTATCACATTGCATTTTCTAGTAAATGGTATGAAAAGTTTAATAGAACACAATATGATTATCACAAGAATTCTAAGGCCACATGCACACAGGTGGATTGGCCCACATGCGTCTAATTTCTGCATTTTCCAGTGCCCGGAAAGCACAAGTACACTGTCCAGCCCCCCCTGCCAGGAACATGTAAAAATCTGTGACAGACTGAAATAGATGGTGGCTGGATGCTGTATCAAGCGGTACTAGTGTTAAGGGCTGTATAGATTTTGACAGGCTCCTGGTAGCGGGGCTGGACAATGCACCAGTGCCTCAAGAACACCTGAAAACACTAGGATTTAACGCACAGATCACACTTTTTTACAGCTGTATTGTGGACCTTTAGGCACACAAAAGGCCAACCCTGGTAAGTTTGGAATGGTGCTTTTACATTGTGTGCCATTGTTAGCCAAGTATCAATGATGTAGCTATTTTCCTCAAAGGGATACTGTATTATTTGTGCAGTACAAACATCATTTTTGGAGGAAGATATGAGATGCATTGGGCACTAAACACTTTGGAGTGTCATGCTAATTCCATGGTTCTGTTTTGTAAGAACATGTGCAATAATACATTGGGATTGTAGGCAACATGTAAAACATGTTTTACTATTTGGATTCAACTGAAAAATGTATGAATCCTGAGTGAAAGTTGTATAAACCTTGTGTGAAAACATGATAAATCCCCTTGTGTCTAGCCAAGTACATAAATGCAAGGAGTGAGCTACAGGGTTAGCTCTGCAGTTACTTATTTACTAATCCTTCCAGATGTTCTTCAGCCAACTGAGGGCTCTCAAGGTAAAAGTATGTAGGGGGGGGGGGGGGGGAGAATGAATAACCTTTACATTTTATAGTTTGGTTTAATGGCAGGGAAAGTTGTACATCCACAGGAATAAGGAAAAAGCACATAAATCTGTTTTATCTCTACTAGCCTTTTGGGAGTGTAAACATCTGCACATGCGTGCTTTTCATAGTATAAGCTTTTAATGCATTAAACAAACATACTTTATATTTTATCTTTAAAAGATACTTAAAGCAATTCATTAGAACCACAATTTTGATATATATATATATATATATATATATATATATATATATATATATATATAATATTGTGTTTGGTAGTACAGTAAGGGCATTCAGAGATGCATTGCAATAAAATGGATTTTAGTAATGGTAGCTTGGACAAGATGCAGTCAAGGATCACAGCTTGCTAGTTACACTTTATTACATTTTGTGGAACAGTAGCAGCAGATATTTGAAGCAGATATTTTTTTTTATCAGAAGGATAGTATAAGCAGGGATTCCCATACTTTAAAGGAATGTCCTCTCACTTTCTGTTTTGGCTATGGGACAGGAAGTAAAAGGAAATCTCCCCAACGAGATACAGATGGCATAAAAAAAAAAACCCTGAGGAGTTATAACCCTTGCCAACAATCCCAATGTATTATTGCACATGTTCTTACAAAACAGAACCATGGAATTAGCATGGCACTCGTATTAATAACACCTAATATCATAAGGACATGGCATAGGCCAAAATCTTAAAAAAAACGATTTCAGGGCAAAAGATATGGTCCCTAGTTTTTTAAGTTTAGAAAACACATAACACAGAAAAAAATAGGGAGAGGAACAGGGGGGGGGGTTAACAAGTGAGAGACAAAGGGGGAAAGTAGTAGGGGTTATGACAGTTTGAGACTCTTCTAACGTCTAAGGACCCAAACTACATATCTCTTTAATTATCCAACTCCAGCACAAAAAGCCTGACAATATAAAGTACTTTGTCACATTTTTCTGGGTCTATAGTAGTTGTATATTCAGACTGTGATATTGTAGAATAATTTATAAGTTAATATTTTTTGGGGTTTACCACAATACTATTTCAGTGTTTGATTCAGCAGGTTTCTGCTGATGGATGACATGACCCAAAAGCATACATGCTATGATTGGACAAAACATACGTGTGTCTGGGAGAGGTTCTTGACAGTCACAGTTTGTGGCATATATTTTGAACCATACCAAAAGAAAAGTAAGAGGCTCAATTCTGCACAAAATATGTAGAACTGGAAGGAGTAAGAAAGATGAAAAAGTATTTATGGCCTCTGTGCAACAAACATAGGTATTTTGATTTACCATATTTTCGCCCCGTAAGACACACCCCCCCCAAAAAAATGGGGGGAAATGTCTGTGCGTCTTATGGAGCGAATACTGACCAGGCCAAGTACCCCCCCCCTTCCCACTGGCATGTTACAATACTGGGCCGGCCGTCTCCCGCGAACGCTGGGTGATCTCCTGGCTGGGCCTGTCACTCAGCCACAGACACAAGACCGAGCAACCCAGGCGGCCTAATGGAGTACGGCTGCGATCGGACTGCTCGGTATTCTATCTGAGTGACAGGCAGATGTGATAACGTCCTCGTCAGGGAATGACAGGCAGATGTGATGACGTCCTCGCCAGGGAATGCCAGTCTGTGCGAGGTGGAGGACTATAACTAACTGGTAAGGCTGCATTTCATGGGCACTGGTCAGGCTGCATTTCATGGGCACTGGTCAGGCTGCATTTCATGGGCACTGGTCAGGCTGCATTTCATGGGCACTGGTCAGGCTGCATTTCATGGGCACTGGTCAGGCTGCATTTTATGGGCACTGGTCAGGTTGCATTTTATGGGCACTGGTCAGGCTGCATGTCATGGGCACTGGTCAGGCTGCATTTCATGGGCACTGGTAAGACTGAATTTAATGTACACTGGTAAGGCTGAATTTTCTGGACACTGGTAAGGCTGCATTTAATTGGCACTGGTAAGGCTGCATTTAATTGGCACTGGTAAGGCTGCATTTAATTGGCACTGGTAAGGCTGCATTTAATTGGCACTGGTCAGGCTGCATTTATTTGGCACTGGTCAGGCTGCATTTATTTGGCACTGGTCAGGCTGCATTTAATTGGCACTGGTCAGGCTGCATTTAATTGGCACTGGTCAGGCTGCATTGAATGGGCACTGGTCAGGCTGCATTGAATGGGCACTGGTCAGGCTGCATTGAATGGGCACTGGTCAGGCTGCATTGAATGGGCACTGGTCAGGCTGCATTGAATGGGCACTGGTCAGGCTGCATTGAATGGGCACTGGTCAGGCTGCATTGAATGGGCACTGGTCAGGCTGCATTGAATGGGCACTGGTCAGGCTGCATTGAATGGGCACTGGTCAGGCTGCATTGAATGGGCACTGGTCAGGCTGCATTGAATTGGCACTGGTCAGGCTGCATTGAATGGGCACTGGTCAGGCTGCATTGAATGGGCACTGGTGAGGCTGCATTTCATGGGCACTGGTGAGGCTGCATTTCATGGGCACTGGTAAATATTTTAGTACACCATTTGGTTCAAAACATTTTTTTCTTGTTTTCTTCCTCTAAAATCTAGGTGCGTCTTATGGAGCAAAAAATACGGTAGCTCTATGAAATGCTTTTGGTCTTTTTTTGTTTGTGTATGTATGCTTTATAGCTATATGCAGGTGTTTTGAAAGTTTAAGATTAACTGTAATGACAGCCTAAACCAGGGCTTGACAAATTTGCTTGGAATCTAGGCGCCAGCTAAAAAAGTTACGAGCCAGGAACGCGCCCCGTCCCGCCGAGCTCGCGCGCAGAACCGAACTCATACGTTCGTAGTGCCCGCATATGAAAGCGGTGTTCAAACCACACATGTGAGGTATCGCCGCGATTGGTAGAGCGAGAGCAATAATTCTAGCCCTAGACCTCCTCTGTAACTCAAAACATGCAACCTGTAGAATTTTTTTAAACGTCGCCTATGGAGATTTTAAAGGGTAAAAGTTTGTCGCCATTCCATGAGCGGATGCAATTTTGAAGTGTGACATGTTGGGTATCAATTTACTCGGTGTAACATTATCTTTCACAATCTAAAAAAAAAATGGGGCTAACTTTACTGTTGTCTTATTTTTATAAAAAATATATATACTGTTTGGGGGTTCTAATTAGAGGGAAGGAGATGGCAGTGAAAACAGACAGGGGAAGCTCCATTAGCATTGCTGGTTGTCTTGTCATACCAATGGCCACCACAAGATGGCGCCAGATCACAGAAGGAAGCATAGGCCTGCAGACAGCCGCAAAGCCGTGGCCTCAATTACCGGCCGGCGCGGCCCGACGCGATCGCGCGCGGGGGGGGCACGGAGACACAGGTTACCCCAGCTGTGCTGCCCCAGGCGCCTGGTCGCTAATTCTGGTCGCAATGGCGACCTGGCGCCCGGGGTTTGTTGAACCCTGGCCTAAACAAAGCGTGTGTTGAAGGCACTGATATATCACATAGCAGAATATTATTTAATATGCCCATGAAAGTATGGTTTTGTCTCTTTGTAAAATATTATTCAAAACATCACTGTCATTTATTTGCCTATTGTGGTCCCCTTTATTGGCAGCCATCTTTGAAGTGCAGTCTGTGCAATGATTTTTAATTTTCGCCTGACCTTCCAACTGGCATGCATTAAGGTGAAAAAAACATGAACCTTTACAACCCCTTTAAGAGCTTTTTAACTTAAAAAAATATGATTTTATTTGTTTTTTTTATTTCCAAAATTTACAATTTTATTGATTGAACAAAATGCACAGCAGTGGTTAGTACTGTCTTGCATTTTTCCAAACTAGTTATTGTGTACAATAATTATTGCTATTGTGCATTGGTGTATATTTTTCTTATGATTTCATTAATATAAACATTGTAAATGGAGGAGAAATAGTGACGAGTCTCAAAAGAATTTCTATTATTCATAATGTTATAATATATATTTTTTATAATGGACATGTGTATACATATGCTAAGACTTGTGCTTGTTGACATTCCTGATGCTTAATTTGGCTCTACGTTATGTCATACTGTTAAATGTAGCTCAAATTACATTGTATTATTATTGGCAGTGCTGTCTGGGGAAACTGTATCATGTCACAGAACCATTCATTGAATATTACCAAGTCTTTGATTATATGTGCTAAGGTGTGGTTATTTTTCACCTCTTACAACCAGCTCTTATGGGCCCTTCCCAAGGTTCTTTATGCCAGAGGGCAGCAAGCGGGCTCTCAATTATCTGATCACAGTTATTGGTTGTCACGGTGGCCTGTTCTACTGACTACCAAATGTAAACAGTGACCGGGAGCTGTCGGGGACAGCCTAGTCACAGTGCTGTGGAGCCAAATGTGCATGCATCCAGCACAAAACAGGGGTGCCAGCTGTACACGTGTGGCAGCACTGCCTTAAGACCCACCTCTATGCTGCCATATGTCCGCTCAAATTGCCCACCCCCTACCCCATTTATAAATCCCGTATTTTAAGTAGGTGTGAAATGTACCTGTGAAAAAAATGTTGCTTCCTCCTGCGAAGATTCCTGGGGAATGCTGAGCAGAAAAAATATTGTGACAAGACTTCTCATGGGATTTTGGCTGCTTTGCATTCCTCAGGTTCTAGACAGAAAACGCAAGACGTTGTCCTCACCTAGAAGCTGGTGTCAACAACCCCTAATTTTTTGCTTTATAGGTACATTTTACATTGTTAAGGTGGTCTGGACATTGTAAGCAGACCCTACATTATAATACAAGATATTCTCGAAGGAACTAATCAAATATCTTTTCTACTAGCAGTATGTAATTCTTCACTAAAGTTACACGTTTCCTTTACGCTTTCTGGTCATTAAGTCTCAGAACGTCATTTGTGATATGTATGGTATAATAAATACTGCATGCAGCCTTTAAAGTATATGTGAACCCATACCTTGCAAAACAACCTATTCAGTTTTTAAACAGAAAAGAAAGACAAACTGTGTATACTGTATATAAAAACATTATTGTAACGGGAGGGCCCGTGGAACCCAGAATCTCTTAGAAAGTATGAGATACCCTTGCTTCCGCTCCCCATGCACCTCTTATGTCTAAATCACCCTATGTCCATTAGGGGCATAGGGTGACTGAGAAAATATATCTTGGACTACTTCAAATGGGACAGTAATATTCATTAACAATAGCTCTCAAGAAATATGAAGATGTTATCCCCTGTGTGCTGTGAGGTCTATGCCCAGGAAGCAAACTCCTTATTTGGGTATTCCAGGAAGTTCAATTTAAGAGTCATTAGATCTCGTTGTTGCTTGTGCTAATTAACCCTGCAATTGTGTGAAGGTGTATTTGTGATAATGTTGATTGTGTCTTCTGAGCTAACAGATGCCAAGTCTAGCCTAAAGGTCATGTCTCTGAGTCATCAGCTGCTGTAAGGGATTAGTTAATTAGCTCATGTTAATTAGGTCTGGTCACAGGTGTATTTTCAGAGTACAATGAGCAGGATATTTATGCACCTCCTCTTTTACTGTATATAAGCCTGTAGCCTCTCGATAAAGATTGTGATTCATGCTTGAACCTCATACAGAGCGTTGTCTCGTATTTGGGGGAGAATTACTCGTATGGGGTCTTATTCGGCTGGTTGGAGTTTCTGGTAGCTGCCTTGGTGTTCGGGAATGGAATATCCTTAACGACTTTAACCCCTCTCATACATGGGGTGTCGTAACATTGATGGAAAGCAGCGGGATGATTCCCACAGCCAGAAGGACAGCTACAAGAGGACACAGGACAATGGAAGCACAGTATGAACGGCTAAACTGCTCTACCCTCAAGGACTTACTGGAAAACTGGGGCCGACCGGTCAACAACCGTAAGAAGAGGGACATTATCGCAGAACTAGTCAAAATGGATAGAGCCGAAAGACCCAACATAACCGAAAGGCCCAGCGAAACAGAAAGGACACCCGAAGAGGCAAGTTTTGATCGGGCTGTTAAAATAAGACTGGCACATTATGGTCCTAACCCTCCAGCAGAGATCATAGACCTAGTTATAGCGGATGTGGATGCAAATTGGTTACAGCAAAGAGGTGCTGCAGCAGCAGAAGTCACAGCAGCACCAACTGAAAGGAGAGGAGAGGTACAGATGCCAGCCGCCATGGAAGAGGAATTCAGAAGGAGGTTGCAAGAGATGCAGATACAGCATCGAGGACCAGTATCAGAGGAGGTCCTGCTGGGATGGTCTGATTCTATCTGCTGCAAACTCTGGAAGAAAGCGCTAGCTCTCGAGCAGCAACACCAGGGAAAAGTTCTCCCCTCCATCTATGTAAGGTACGGGTCACAGTATGAAGTACAAATGCTGTTATTGGGGGGACAGCTGAGTTAAGCAGGCTGATCCGGGCAGAGATGCGGTTGGACGAGAGCTACAGAGCCCTCCGGTGGTATGTAGCCCAAGAGTGCCCGTGGTCAGCGGATTACAGCCCCACGGAAGGCTTTGACTATGATGGCCTGGGATTGTTGTATTGGAGGCTGTCCAGGGTCCCTGACTTTGGGAGTGATCGGGAGTGGTGTTTGGAGGAAATAATGGCGCACAGAGAGCGAAGACTGAATGTCTTGGAAGGGCACTGGGCAGAGGAAGATTTTGGAGTTTCTGGCCATTCAGGAATGGGAGCTGGAGATCGCCTGCAGACAGCTGCTAGACTCTGCTCAGCAGCAGGGTGGGGCTCCCTTTGCCTGGGACTATCAGGAAATACCAGTTGACAACTCTGAAATCCTGGCTAAGGAATCGGCAGTGGAAAATCTGGAGATTGCCATCCCCAAAGCTGAAGTGTTGACTGACCTTGATGATCCTGTTTCTGCTTGGGATGATCTTGGATAGAGGAATATACCTGTCCAGCAGCATGCCAGAGAATCGGCAGTGGAAAATCTGGAGATTGCCATCCCCAAAGCCGAAGCGGATGATGTGGAGTCCCCAGCAGAAGTGCTGACAACAGGGCAGAGTGCTACCAAACTACCCAGCAATGGCAACAACTGTGGAGTTCCAGGGAGCTGGGGCAGTTGGCTCATCTCCCCAGCCACAGATTACAGAATGTATGGACTTAATGGACTGTTCAGAGGATGTTATGGATTATGCATCGCCTGCTTAAGTACTGGCAGCAGGACAGAGTACTGCAGACCCCTGCTCCACACCCGTGGCAGTTTTGGAGGCCCGAGGTGAGAAGGTGATGGCTCCTCTTTCTCAGTGAATTTCAAAGATGCAGGGAGGAGAAGCAGACATTTTCCCTCCCCAACAGTTAGCCAGAACAGATGGTGTGGGATTTCCAGCAGAAGTACTGGCAACAGGGCAGAGTGCTACCAACCTCTGCCCAGCACCGGAAACAACTGTGGAGTTCCAGGGAGCCGGGGCAGTTGGACCCTCTCTCCAGCGACAAGCTGAGGGGGTAAAGCTTTTACTCCCAGCTGAATCACTGGCAGCAGGGCAGAATGCTACTGGCCTCTGCACACAACTGCAGCTTGAGCTGATATCGGGGGATGGGACTGTGGTCTCCACTCACAACAACCCAGCAGAAGAGCTGGCAACAGAGCAGAGTGCTGCTGGCCTCTGCCCTCAACTAACAGAAGAGGGAGTTCCTGTGGTAGTGGATGGGACTTTGGTCTTCACTGAGACAGGATGATGTCAGCCTTGCTTTGCAAGCACTAGGGGATTTTCACCTACCACAAGTGGATGGGACTTCAGTCTCCACGTGTATACTCCAGGGATGCTGGGCAGTTGGCCCAAATCCCCAACAGCATGACGGACTGAGCCCAGTCCCCCTCTCTTCTGTCCAGCGGCTGAAAGGACTCCAGGGAGAAGAGCCAGTCCAGGCCTCTCCCCAGTGGCGGGTATGTTCTCTGAGAGAGGCAGAGGTTAGCTGGGTGAGTAATGCTGTGTTTGGAGCAATTTGTTTGGGGTACTGTGTGGATACCGGCATTGGGGGAATGGAACCATGGACTAACTTCGGAGTCAAACCGTCTGGGGTCTCCTCCTGTGTTAGTCTCCTGCCGAAAGGGGAGAGATGTAGTGGGAGGGCCCGTGGAACCCAGAATCTCTTAGAAAGTATGGGATACCCTTGCTTTAGCTCCCCATGCACCTCTTATGTCTAAATCACCCTAAGAAAATATATCTTGGACTACTTCAAATGGGACAGTAATATTCTTTAACAATATCTCTCAAGAAATATGAAGATTTTATCCTCGTGTGCTGTAAGGTCTATAGCCAGGAAGTATAACTCCTTATTTTGGCATTCCAGAAGGTTCAATTTAAGAGTCATTAGATCTCATTGTTGCTTGTGCTAATTGACCCTGCAATTGTGTAAAGTGATAATGTTGATTGTGTCTTCTGAGCTAACAGATGCCAAGTCTAGCCTAAAGGTCATGTCTCTGAGTCATCAGCTGCTGTAAGGGATTAGTTAATTAGCTCATGGTAATTAGGTCTGGTCGCAGGTGTATTTTCAGAGTAATATGAGCAGGATATGTATGCACCTCCTCTTTTACTGTAGCCTCTCAATAAAGATTGTGAATTATGCTTGAACCTCATACAGAGCGTTGTCTCATATTTGGGGGAGAATTGCTCGTATGGGGTCTTATTCGGCTGGTTGGAGTGGTCTGGTAGCTGCCTTGGTGTTCGGGAATGGAATATCCTAAACGACTTTAACCCCTCTCATACATGGGGTGTCGTAACAATTATAAATACGTTTTTTTTTTAATAAGTGATCACATAATCTCTCTTCTCAGCCGCATAGGGGTTTGGAGTGGTTGGGGTAGAGAAAAAGCAGTACACTGATCTTCCCAGTAAATGGTTGTGTGGGGATGAATCTGATCACTGGTGGACAGGCAGACTGTGCTCCCAGCACAGCCATAAAACTGACCACGCTGGGACGGATGTGCTTCTATACCTAGTGTGATCAGTTTTAAGTGCAAGAGCAGGGGGACTGGCAGGAACACCAGGTATTTCACACAAAGGAAGCAATGCAAGTACAGTACCCTACAAAAGTTTTAGGCAGGTGTAAAAAATGCTAATGGTTTTTTTTTTATCAATTAACAAAATGGAAAGTATTGGAAAGTGGAGACTCCTTGCAAATTCTGGCCTGCATTTCTGCAAATGGAGTTGGAGATTTGTTTAGGATCAATGGTGTCCTCAATGCTGAGAAAATCTGGCAGAAACCTATCCATCATGTCACACCATCAGGGAGGCGTGTGATTGGCTCCAAATTTATTCTGCAGCAGGATAATATCATTATGAACTATCCTCAGCGTTAAGAAGAACAAGGAGTCCTGTAAGTGATGGTTTGGCCCCCACAGAGCCCCGATCTCAACATCATTGAGTCTGTCTGGGATTACATGAAGAGACAGAAGGATTTGAAACTCTGTGTTTAGTTCTCCAAAATGTTTGAAACAACCTACCTGCCGAGTTTCTTCAAAAACAAGTGCAAGTGTACCTAGAAGAACTGATGCTGATTTGAAGCCAAAGGGTAGTCACACCAAATATTAATTGGATTTAGATTTCTCTTCCATTTGTTTACTTGGCATTTTGTAAATTGATCAAAATAAACAATTAAAATATATATTTTTGAAAGCATTCTTACTTTACAGCATTTCTTTACACCTGCCTAAAACTTTTGCACAGTACTGTAGATGGTACATATCAGGATTGAAATCCAAAATCTAAAATTTTAAATATATTGAAATTTAAAATGAACAACTATCATAAAATACATACAGGGAGTCACTTGTAACCAGAGTTTACCTTTGACATATTTTGTATATCTTGACTGCCCAGATTCTTCTGTATTTGAGGGTTTTGGATTTAACATGTCCAGAGTTGAAAGGAATTCTTTAAAAGACGCTCATTTGGCTGTCATATATTCTTTGCCTTCTACAAACATTTTTACACCAGATAGAATATTTTTTGTTCAGCAGTGGAATAATAGGAAAAATATAGAATGATTTTTAAGACACCTTGATTTTCTAATTTTATATTCTTCATTCACAAAACTACAGATTTCCTATGAATGAACTGTTGTAGCAGCAATTCATTGCATTTCCATCATCCAGCTGCTGTGGGC
The DNA here is from genome assembly GCA_029206835.1 of Rana muscosa. Lineage (NCBI taxonomy): Eukaryota > Metazoa > Chordata > Amphibia > Anura > Ranidae > Rana > Rana muscosa. The sequence goes on along the minus strand of CM055121.1, from coordinate 54,505,962 downwards.
ACTGTAATAGCAACTTTTGCATGTATCAGTTTTCTGAATAGGCCAGAGATGCCATTGAGATTATTCTATGGGAATTTAGGTCTCTTGCTGACAAGAAAGCCTTGCAAGTGTCTTTGATTATAGCTACAAGGTTTTGTATTACAAATGCTGTAAGAGTTGGAACGTCTAATTTAACATAAATTAGTGCATTTAAGATGGGAATGAAATGTTGCATTTCAGGAATTGAATCTCATTTATAGGACAGCTTGAAAGCGGTGTTGGTTGAGGTGCTTTAATGCAGATTCAGCTCTTTGTGTTTAGGTTAAATGAACCCATTAAACTCACTCTTTAGACGTTTTCCCATTGGGTCAGTGTTCAGTCAGATAGTCTTTGAGTCATTCATGAGGCTGATATTCGAAAAACAGATATCCATATAATTAAATATAAAAGGAAAAGTTTAAAAACATAAATGATTATTTATTAGAAATCTAGGTATTTTTGGCCTCAGTGTGTAATCAGAGGAAATGTACCTACATCCTTTTTTATCCTTTGATACAGTGCTTAACGATAACGTACAAAAAAATGGCAACTACTTGATAAATGTCAAAAGAACTTTTCCTTCTTAATCACAGGTTCCACAAGCAATTCTGGGAGCAATGATCTCCTGCATAATTCTGGTGCTAATGTCTTGCAGCATAGTTACCAGCTACTGCATGGGACATGGAAGGTCTCTTCGGGAAAGTAAACAATGACACACCAGTGCTAGGACATTCTTCCTGCCACCATCACAGAGGTGTGCCATTCTTCCCTCCAGTGATGGGGCATTTTTCCTAGTATTTGTTCCCCCCCTACTGACCACTGGTTAGAAGTTTTATTTTCCTCCAACTGATCACGGACCCTGAAACATTTTTTCTCCCCGTCACCGCTGAACCTGGAGCATTCTCTCACTGACCAACATCATCAGGGCCTCCCGCTGATCAACTACACTGCAGCATTTTTCTCCCACTGACCATCAATACTGGAGCAATTTTTGCTCCCACTGATCTAAAGCATTCTTTCCTCCTCCTTACTGCTGATCATTCTTCCACCGATCACCAATACTGGGGCATGTTTTCAACACTCACTACTTCTGCTGGAGCATTTTTCATCTTTTTCTCACCACTAATCCTGCAGTATTTTTCTTCAAATTTAAATGCTGATGCTGAGGCATGTTTTTGCTTCCACTGACCAGAGATGTTGGGGATTTTTTTGTTCTTCTCGAGCACCAACCAAATTTGTTGCATACACCAACAGGCACACTTTTGTTAGCTTTACTAAAAATGTTAAAGATTAAATGATAAAGGTTAATGAAAAAAATGGTTTTATGTAAACTATGTATTCAGTGTTTCCTATGTAACTGACGCGCAATTTTGTATACATGGAACATAACAAATTTGGCAATGCATACTGAAAAGAAAACTCTCAAAGGGGAGATTTACTTACAGAATGATCCGGCACAGTAATATGCAGCTTTCTGGCAGCTGCACCTTTCATTATAGCCACATCAATCTTGAAGATGGAAGCCCTGTGAGATCAGATCACAGTGATAGTGATCCCTGACATTCCCAAGTGATGATGACAGTTTTGCTACACACTGATTGCAGCCAAACCCTAATTGTAATGAACTGGCTAAAGACTAAAAGCCAATTTAAAGTATGAACGAGATAAGCAAATGTGACATGCCCTTGAAATTGAAAAATAGTATTGCTTGAAGAAAGTTTAATTTATTCTGATGGCTGTGGACTCCATTTATTTTTCTCTTGTTGCACAGGGTAGTACAATAGTTTAGTTCTTGGTTTAAAATTATTAGATTTTTTTTGTATCACAAACTTTAAAGCTAATGGAGTAGAATTTTTGGTTAGAACAGATTGCAGTTCTGTTTCAGTCATTTTTATTGATATGTTTAAAGAAAACAAGAAGAGAATGATCACTTGACAGAATAGCAAACAAGATTCCTTGCATGCTCTGTACATGTAACAAAATTGTACGTAAATGGGGAGGGGGGGGGACAAAAGAAGAACTTGGTATTCGGGTTAAGCCTTCCATAAGGCCGTGGGTGGGTACATGGACATAAACACATGTAGACAAAGAAATTGGTAGGTAAATGGGAAGGGGGGCAAATAGGCCTATAAACTGAGAAAGCCTTTATATAGTGACTATAGTTTCCAGAAAACTATCCATTGGCCAGCAACATGACGGTCCTATATTAGGGACTCTGATCCCCCGAGTGTAAACACGAGCAACTAAAATAAGAGTAAGAAAAAAAGTCATTGGAGCATGGTGCCAAGGCTGACATGAATCAGAAGAGAGGAGAAGGAAAGAAGAGGTAAATCCATCTGGGGATCCTCTATCGATCATCCATAGAATCAGTTATATTCATTTGGGACCTTTAAATAAGCAAGCCAAGGGGACCATATTTTGTCAAAAATAGATTGTTTATCCCGTAGGACACACATGATATTTTCATTCAACATGATCCACGTGAGTTTCCTTTTGACTACTAGTGCGATATCTATGACAGGACTTTTCCATGCTGTCGCTATAGCAATTTTGGTTGCTAGGAACATAAAGTAGATTAATGTCTGAGTGTGTCACGGGATATTTTCAACAGGCTTGTTTAGTTGAGACGATACTTGCATCTTCAGTGATATTAACCATTGTGACTGAGAAAATAAATGAGTGGACCCTCATCCAAAAGCGACGAACCTCAGGGCATGTCCACCACACATTCATCGGTGTGCATATCTGGTCACAACCCCTGAAGCAGGAAGCTGAGGCACCCAGACACATCTTTGACAGACGCTCTGGCACTGGCGTGGATTTAGTAGCTTGCTTCAATCAAGGCAACATTAAGAACACCTTTATGAATTTGCATGCTCCTTTTACGCAAGTCCCCCACCTCAGGGGTTATGGACAGGTACTTGTCCCACGCCACCTGGTAAGATAATCTAGCAGTAGAGTTAATGAACAAATTTGTATAGTGTAGAGAGGCCTCCCAGCAGAGAACACGGTTTGAACCGCCAGGTCAGAGCTTTCCTTCTGTAGTGATTTGAGGAAGTGGTAAATTTGTTGTAAGTGGAAGCTCTCCATGTGGGGCATCTCCAAACTTCCTGTGAAATGTGAGGGGGAGATATGCCTCTATGGTTGAAATGGTCAACTGTGCGGTACAAACCTTTATTCAACCACCAGCTGAATCTATCAGATTGCATGCCGGGGGGAAATAGTGGGTGGAAAAAAAGAGGTGCCACTGGAATGTGTGCAGATCGCAGTGACCATCTCTTGCAGCTCGTGTCCCACACATGTAATGAGTGAGAGAGAGTAGGGCTCAGTATGGCCTAGTAATGTGTGTAGCAGGCACTTCAGTACTCCATAAAGACAGGAATAGGTATCTAATCCAAGAGTCTAAATAACCAGCATAGGGAGTGATATCTAGGATTATTAAAGATACAAAATCTATGCAGGCAACAGCATTCTCCCACAGAGACATAGGCTCTAGAATTTCTCAGTGTTCACTAGAGCTCTGGTTGGCGTTTGGAGAGTTTGCTTTAGTACAGTACAGCCCATAGAATGGAGTCCTCAAGAATTACAAACCAGGTCAGATGAAGAATGAAACAAAAACCTAGGTTTAGGCAGAAGGCCAAGATATGTCGTAGACACAACAAGGCAGAATTGTAGGTGGAGGAAACAGGATGTAAACACCAGGCAGTCATAACCATAAGACGCAGGATACAAGAAGCTGATTCAAATACTCAGAAAGGATCAGAAGCCCAAGACCAGGTACAGGTTAACTTCACTTTTGGTGAAACCTTAATATATATATAGGGTGACTACACAAGCCGTCATGTAAATTATTGATAATTCTGCTTCTGCTGCAATATTTAAAAACTGTCAAAAAATGATTTGTCACTTCTTTGCAATACAAAATGCTCCTGGAAATCAAATTTTCTGCTTATATAATTGTCTCACTGCTGCTCACAGATGTCTGCACAAGAAATGCGGGTCTAATTTCAGGTAAACCCCGCAATAAGAGTTTCATTTTTTGTGAGACACTTCTCAAGTCCTGTCTTTTGCTAAATAATGCAGACACTGTAGCCTTTTACAGTACAACATTGACTTTGACTTTGAAGCCTGACCCTTTCACTTAGAGAGGACAAACCGTTACCGTATATACTCGAGTATAAGCCAAGTTTTTCAGCACATTTTTTTGTGCTGAGAATGCCCCCCTCGGCTTATACTTGAGTCACCTTTTTGCGCCTGATCTCCCAGATTTTGGGGACCAGGTACTGGCCGGTCGTAGGTCCCCTGGACCCCAAACTTGGCAAACATGTAGCCCCATGTCTCTTCTACAAGTGTGCAAAGTTTGTTGTCTGGGGGACCTACGGCCGGGGAGCACCGATTTTTCAAAGCCGGGCACCCCTTCCATAGACTCCCATGTTAAACGTCAGTCTAGTCATGGACACAGTGAGGCATAGGCACAGTGAGGCATGGGCATGGACACAGTGAGGCATGCAGATGGACACCCTAGGCTTATACTCGAGTCAATACGTTTTCCCATTTTTTTGTGGTAAAATTAGGTGCCTCGGCTTATATTCGGGTCAGCTTATACTCGAGTATATACGGTAATCTCCCCAAAAGCAATGCAGAAACAACTTATAGCAGTGATGCTGAATTTCTTAATAGCGATCATAGGCTGTGTCTGGGGTGGCAAAGCTGCCAGTGGCGGCTCACAGCCACCCACATCATCATGGTACTAACACATTACAGTGTATAATAAAGGGTTCAAACGGCATCTCTGCATCTGCATTGGTCTGCTGGTGGAAGGACGTATTTATCTGGTCCTGTAGAGTGGAGAAGAGTCAGAACTTCTGTTACGTTTTTTATTGTTTTCTGTGTCCTATTAACATGAATTATGTTATGTAGGTCCAGTTTCAGGGTTTGATAAGGACTGTGTTAATAGACGTGAATGTATCAGATTTTTAAATGCTCCCAATTGTTGGTTTGAGGTTTTATTGAGACCTGATGAGGCTCAGAAGTATGAAAATGTACATCTTGAATTTTTCATGTACTATTGTGTGAAGCTGAAATGGTTAGTTCTCCCTGCAAATTTTAAGGTATTGCACAGCTTTGAGGTGTGAAACCACAACACCTTCTAGCTACATACTTGTATGAAATTACAAAGTTTTACTCTGGATAGTTTGTATCACCACAATCTTTTTTTTATTTTAAAGTGGATGTAAACCCAATTCATAAAATGTGAGCCGGGCACATATATCTGCAGTGTTTTTTGTTATTTCTGTTCAAAACACTGTCCCGTATCTGTCTCCTGCTTCATTCTTTTATCAGCCTGATAACGCCTGACAAGTTCTCTGTCACATATGATTAAAGCAGCCTGAGTTTTGTGTTGGGGAGGATGCTATAAACAGATTAGCAGAGCCCTGATTCAACAAACAGAGCTGAAAGTATCTACCTATGAGGAGAGGGGGTGTGTGCCTTTCATCCAATCAGCTGTCTTGGCTGTATGCCCAGGCTTCACTGCAGTGCTACCCAGGAAGAGAAAATCACCTAACACGATGTGCACTTTCTAAACAGTATATAAAGTTGAAGACAGCAGATATACATGTAAAACTTATGTAGGGAGATTTGTTTCATCCCTGTGTATCATCTGAGGCTGTTCACTTTACTGGGTATATGTGAGGGTTTACATCCACTTTACCCACTTCCTTACCGGGCCATAGTAATATGACGCCGGCAGGAACCTTCTCTCCCTCTGGGTGGACGTCATATGATGTCCGTGCTTCCCGGCCGTCTAGGGGGCGCGCGCCCGCCGCATCGCTCGGGACCCGGTACACGTGCCCGGCGGCCGCGATGTCCGCCGCGCACCCGCGATTGCCCGCGATCACAGCAGGACCATGGATCTGTGTGTGTAAACACACATATCCATGTCCTGTCAGAGGTGAGGAGACCAGTACAGAGGAACACAGATCGGTCTCCTCCCCTTGTGAGTCCTCTCCCCCTACCGTTAGAATCACTCAATAGGGAACATATTAACCCCTTGATCGCCCCCTAGTGTTAACCCCTTCGCTGCCAGTCACATTTATACAGTAATCAGTGCAGTTTTATAGCACTAATCGCTGTATAAATGTGAATGGTCCCAAAACGTGTCAAAAGTGTCCGATATGTCCGCCGCAATGTCACGGTCACAATAAAAATTGCAGATCGCCGCTATTACTATTAAAAAAAAAAATGCCAGAAATCTATCCCCTATTTTGTAAACGCTATAACTTTTGCGCAAACCAATCAATATACGCTTATTGCGATTTTTTTTTTGGACCAAAAATATGTAGAAGAATACATATCGGTCTAAACTTTGGAACAACATTGTTTTGTTTTGTTTTTTAAATTGTGATATTTATTAAATCAAAACGTAAAAAATATTGTGTTTTTTTTTCAAAATTGTCGCTCTTCTTTTGTTTATAGCGCAAAAAATAAAAACCACAAAGATGATCAAATACCGCCAAAAGAAAGCTCTATTTGTGGGGGGAAAAAACATGAAGATTTCATTTGGGTACAGTGTTGCATGACCGCGCAATTGTCATTCAAAGTGCGACAGTGCTGAAAACTAAAAATTGGTCTGGGCAGGAAGGGGGTGAAAATGCCCTCTATTGAAGTGGTTAAGGAACCAATCCAATCAGTGGTTATATGGGTCTCGGTTTTTTGGTTGCTCTGTTGTATATTTTAGACCAGAGTTTTTCAACCGTTTTTTACCTTGGAAGAACCCTTGGCAAAAAGTCTGAGATGTCCGGTAGGGATGCACCGATACCACTTTTTTAACACGAGTACCGATTACTTGTTTGCAAGTACTTGCCGATACCAATTATCGATGTCTATCTTGTAGGTAGGGGGGTGGTTTGTTGTTAGGGAGTTGGATCAGCGCCACTAAACTATAGTAGTGGAGTCTGAGGTTGTGCAGGTAATTTGATTGAAACCAGCTTTAGGGATATAAGCAGCCTACATGAACATGCCTCATTGAAAAACAACACGGAGTGTGAAAAATGTATCAAGTTCCGTTGTCTTTTAAAGTGTTTGTAACCCTAAAAAACAATAGATCCTGTTACTTTGAAGCATGTTATACAGCGCAGTGCTTGTGCTGTGTCATTTGGCCCCTTCTATCACCTAAAATTCCTGGCTGATCCTGCCTGGTTATGCCCTCCCCTTTTGTAAACTGACCACGGTTTATCATGGCTGCTGAGCCCTGACAACGTGGTCAGTTTTACGTGCTTCCATCATCTGCAGCTCTCCTCTGTCGTCCTCCTCCTCACCCCCAACCCCCGCCCTTCCTGCCTGTCAGCTGTATCAGTGCCGATCTCCTCCCCTCCTGCTGCTATCCTAACTCAATGACATTTCTACAATCCCCTCTGCTATATTAAATGATGTCACCAGTGTACATGTTGTTAAAAAATTCTGCTGTGAATCTAATTTCATAGTGGCGCTCTTATGACCACCCACTGGTCTCCTCTCCTCCTCCCAGCTGACTCAAGCAGGGGATTCTTGGCCCCGTCCACTGTAGCTGTCAGATTGGGAGAGGGAGCAGCGGGCAGTCACGTGAGTGCCGAGTGGCGCTATGAAATGAGATACACAGCTGCATTAAAAAAAAAACACATACACCCTAAACACACCTCCAAGATGACCACTGCCTTGCTAAAGAAGCTGAGGGTAAAGGTGATGGATTGGCCAAACATGTCTCCAGACCTAAACCCCATTGAGCATCTTTGAGGCATCCTCAAACGGAAGGTGGAGGAGCGCAAGGTCTCTAACATCCACCAGCTCTATGATGTGATCATGGAGGAGTGGAAGAGGACTCCAGTGGCAACCTGTGAAGCTCTGGTGAACTCCATGCCCAAGAGGGTTAAGGCAGTGCTGGAAAATAATGGGGGCCGCACAAAATATTGACACTTTGAGCCCAATTTAGACATTTTCACTTAGGGGTGTACTTAATTTTGTTGCCAGCGGTTTAGACATTAATGACTGTGTGAGTTATTTTGAGGGGACAGCCAATTTAAACTGTTATACAAGCTGTACACTCACTACTTTACATTGTAGCAAAGTGTCATTTCTTCAGTGTTGTCACATGAAAAGATATAATAAAATATTTACAAAAATGTGAGGGGTGTACTCACTTTTGTGAGGAGATACTGTGTGTGTGTGTGTGTGTGTGTGTGTATATATATATATATTTATATATATATAAAATGAATGATCAAACACTGCTGATCGATCAGCTCTCAGTCTTCAGGCTGCAGAGCACTGGTGACTGTCGGTCACAGGCTCTCTGCTTTGCCCTGCCAACGCTTACTGGAGCGCTTACTGCTGACAACACAAAAATATGTAGGGTAATAACATCACAGAAGGATATAGAAACTTTACAAGAGGACCTGAATAAATTAATGGAGTTGGCTACTAGATGGCAAATTAAGTTTAACATTGGTAAATGTAAGGTAATGCACTTGGGGGGTAAAAATATAAATGCAAGTAAATCATTGGGGGGGGGGGAGGAACCTCTAGGGGTTTCCAGGATGGAGAAGGATCTAGGGGTCCTAGTAGAAGACAGACTGAGCAGTAGCATGCACTCTCAAGCTGCAGCTACCAAAGCTGTCAAAATATTAGCATGCATTAAAAAAGGGAAGTTACTCCACGGATAAAACGATAATCCTGCCACTTTATAAAACTCTGGTTCGGTTGCATCTGGAGTATTCTGTCCAGTTCTGGTCACCAATCCTCAGAAAGGATGTGCTGGGGAGAGTCCAGAGAAGGGCAACTAAATAAATATGGGCACTGGAGGACCTCAATTATGAGGAACCACTACAAGTGCTAAATTTATTTTCACTGGAGAAGAGACGCTTGAAAGGAGATATGATAGCAATATACAAATATCTCAACGGTGATCCCAGCGTAAGTACGAAACTTTTCAGTCTCAGGGAGTGTATAATTACACGGGCCCTCTCACAATGAGACTGGAAGAGAAGTGGTTTAACCTTAACCACTTCCCATCCCAGCAATTGTAATATGATGCCCGCAGAGTGGCTCTGCCATCCTGGGCGGGCATCATATGACGTCCTCGCGTTCCCGGTGTTGTAGGGGTTGCGCACGCGCCCCCTCGTCACCTGGGAGCTGATGCTCGTGCCCGGTGGCTGCGATGTCCGCCGGGCACCCACGATTGCCCATCAGAGCATGAACGTGGATCTGTGTGTGTAAACGCAGATCCACGTCCTGTCAGGGGAGAGGAGACAAATCGTGTGTTCCTAGTATATAGGAACAGCGACCAATCTCCTCCCCTAGTCAGTCCCCTCCCCCCACAGTTAGAATCACTCCCTAGGTAACACATTTAACCCCTTGATCGCCTCTTAGTGTTGACCCCTTCCCTGCCAGTGACATTTACACAGTAATCAGTGCATATTAATAGCACTGATGATTGCTGTATAATGGTCAATCGTCCCAAAATAGTGTCAAATGTGTCCGCTGCTATGTTGCAGTCCCAATAAAAACCGCATATCGGCGACATTACTAGTAAAAAAAATAATAATAATAAAAATGCCATAAATCAATAACCTATTTTGTAAACGCTATAACTTGTGTGCAATCCAATCAGTATATGTAGAAGAATACATATCGACCTAAACAGAGGAAAAAAATTGTTAAAAAAATAATAAATTGGGATATTTATTATAGCAAAAAGTAAAAAATGTGTGTTTTTTTTCAAAATTGTCGGCCTTTTTTTGTTTATAGCGCAAACAATAAAGACCACAGAGGTGATCAAATACCACCAAAAGAGAGCTCTATTTGTGGGGAAAAAAATTATCAAAATTTATCTTTGGTACAACGTCGCACGACCGTGCAATTGTCATTCAAAATGTTACAGCGCTGAAAATTGGCCTGGGCAGGAAGGGGGTGAAAATTTCCGGTATTGAAGTGGTTAAGCTGTGTAGGGGGTTTTTCACTGTCAGGCCGGTAAGGATGTGGAACTCTCTTCCACAATCGGTGGTGTCGGCAAGAAGTATGGATAGTTTTAAAAGACTCTTGGATGTGCATCTTAGTGAAAACAATATACGGGGTATGGGAAATTATTTTCTACACACATACCAACACAGGTTGAACTGGATGGACTATTGTCTTTATTCAACCTTACCAGCATAAGGATTAAAAATGGTCATTGATGATTGCGAGAGTGAAGTTCCACTTTAAGATTAAGGAATAAAATGCAGGAATCAAATACTTGGCTATAGCAATCAAATGCATACTTCTATTAATGATGAATTCTGGAGCATGGTGTAGGATACCATTTCTGTGCCAGCATTTTGCTCAAGAAAATGTAGAGGTCTTAAGTCTGGCAAGCATTTCAAAGCTTTTAGAAAGGTCACAGTGCAATTTATGTGGACTTTTTAGTGGGATTAGTAATGATGCTTATGTTATACTTTCATTTCACATATTGAAAGATGAATTCAACCCAAAACTCTTTTTTGGTTGAAGGTGATAGGATACATTTACATACACTGCCTCTGCTAAATCTCAACATCATGAATTTAGGCAAATCTCATCTCTTAATTGCTTCAATCTGCCTTACAGGGAAAGATGTTTCCAGTTGTAGCTAGTGTGATTTGACCTTTATTTTTCATAGTTAATAGTTAAGCAAGTTGTGGTATGAATAAAGCAATTCTTCTTTCAGAAATGTTTATACACATTTTCAGTGGGTAATTTTTCAAGTACTCTTCAATCGAAAAAGCCTAGAAATTAAGTTTCTCTATATTAATATAGTGGGCTGAGCAGTATGTTGAAAAGCAGTCAACACTTAAATAGTCATTATTCTCTGGTAAAACTAATTCTCTCCAGTTAATTGGTTTTAATAGTAAAGACGAAAATAAGTATGCTGTAACCATTCTCTGGCGATTGTTAAGTCAGTAAGTACGCTATTTTATTATAGTTGTATGATCTTTTTTTTTTTTCAATTGTATACATATGCCCGTCTGAGCCATATAGTAAACCGGAGCTCCACCCAAAAGTGGAAGCTCCGCTTATTTGCCTCCCCCTCCCCCCTCTGGTGCCACATTTGGCACCTTTCGGGGGGAGTGGGCACCTGTTCCCACTTCCGGGCAATCTCACTGCGGTGGGATTACCCAGAAGTTCGGCCTCCCTCCTCTTTCCAGGCCATTTACAAAGCGCAGCACGCCTCACGCATGCGCAGTAGGGAACCGTCTGTGAAGCCGTGAGGCTTCACTGCCAGTTTCCCTTGCAAGCAATGGCAGCGGCAGCACGCGAGAGCCGATGAAAAATCGTCTGGGGGGAGGACACCGCTGGATCCCTGGACAGGTAAGTGTCCTAATATTAAAAGTCAGCAGCTACAGTATTTGTAGCTGCTGACTTATTTATTTTTTTGAAGGCGGCCGGACCTCCTCTTTAAACATTCTGTTGTGACTTAGAAGAAATTTTGAACTTGAGAATAGGCAGACAAAATGTTTGCTGCAAATGCTTAGGTATAAAATACATTTGTGTGCATAATAATCAGGCTACCGTCCAGCTGAGGGAACAGTGATGAGAAACAATGAGTACGCTGTAAATACTGAAAAGGAGGTAATAACATGGGAGGGTCCACAAAGACCAATAGGTGTGCATTTCATCAACATTTCTACATGGGGATAAGGAAAAGGGGTAGAGTCATGGAGAAAACAAAAGCAAAGAGGGGGGGGGCAGGGTTGCAGAGGAAAAGTTAGAGAGGGGGCAGTACAGAATTTAAACAAAAAGAGGAGACCTGTTAATGCCTACCAGAAACATAATATGTATACATTGTTTACCTGTACAATTAGGACTGGATAACCATGCAAACCAGAGTTTGTAAAACTGTGGGATAAAGTGTTATTAAACCCACAACAGTAAAATCGGTCTGTATATGCAGTAAAGCATGCTTGTTATACTGACTGTGGAGACTAAGGGGTTAATCCTCTGCATTATGTAAAAAGTCTGTTTGATCCCGTCTTTTCTGATCCACCACTTTGTCCACTGTCCCCAAACCATCTCCTCATAGAACAGAGCCTTGGGGGCAAGCTGCACATGCTCATTTTGGTTACATAGTTAGGTTGAAAAAGTGTATCTAGTTCAACCCAAAAAATAATGTGTATTGCTAGAGGGTTTTTCTTGGGGGAGTGCATGTGATCAGCACAGGGCCAATCAGAACTGTCCAGACAGAGGGTCAGGGGTCCTGCAGCTTCATAGGACAATCAGGTGAGAATGAATACTCCTCCTAACCAGACATTGATAGAATTCACAAGACTGCTCTAACTGTTGATGAGAAAAGGTACTAAACAGTTTATATTTACTAAAATAATTGCATTTCCATGTGTTTGTGTACTGTGTGAGATCAGATATGGTGAATGCAGGATTCTTGGTTTAGTAACACTTGAAAGCGGAGTTTTTCGGATTCCTCCCCCCCCCCTTCGGTGTCACATTTGGTACCTTTCGGGGGGGGGGAGCAGATACCTGTGTAATCCAGGTATTTGCTCCCACTTCCGGGCAAAGATCGTCGCAGTATCCGCGGTGATCATCACCATTTCCGGCCCCTCCACCGTTTCCTAATCATACTTACCTCCTGTGACCGCTCAGGCTGGACTTCTCCTTTAAGAGCATGATTATGCCTTTCAGAATTCTAAGGCTATTGGTTAAGAAAAGGTGAACTGAGGTAGGAATGCCCATGCTTAAAGGTAATAGATGGTGGATTTGTAGGTATGTAAAATTATCAAAAGGTGTTAGTTTATGTCTAGTGCAGAGTATTTCAAAGGAGCACATAGAATGGTTTATATTAAGGTCAGATAATTGGTTTAGGCTTATTTAATTCCATAAGGAAAGTGTGAGATCTGGAATAAATTTTTGTAAAACATCAATAGGTAAGGGAAAATTGCTGAGTTTCGAAGAGGGTAGTAAAGGTAATAAGACCCTAGTTGCTGGGTAGTCAGAAGTGTGTTAAAGTATTGCTACAAGAGTATCACAGGGTTTTTTTTTATTCTTGAAGTAGATAAATTCCATTAAATACTATGTTTTTGTGTTGGGGGGTCCACCAGTGACAAATTTGGTCCAAAGCACAAGCCCTGCAATAATGAGACATTCATCCATTAACTCTGTTCTGTAATTTCAGTGAGTGAGCACCTACGGGGTTTGGGTCCCCAGATTTACCAATCTATGTCATAAGTAGCTTTGTACGAAAACCCTATCTGTATAAGATTTTGATATTTCTTAGAAGCTCAGTTAATGGGACAAGTCATTCTTGTTGAGGACAGCTTGTTGCAAGAGGTCAGCATACAAGGAAATATTTGCGAACCTATCCGGTATAACCAGGTTTAGCTTGGCGGCCGTCATTACACGGTCCTTTTTTTAATTCTTTATTTACAGCGGCAAGGTGTAAATAAAAAGGAAGACGGGAAAATGTAACAAAGGTACACTCAACAGGCAGCAGTGTATCAAATCAGTCCATGGTAGAACTGCTAACACAATAAATAAAAATAAATACACCAGAAATGAAAGTACTCCATGAAAGGAGTGAAGTCACTGTAATCAGGATGACCCATAAGGATGAACTGGGGTAACCAACTGTCCTTCTAAAGCTCAACATGTACTGAATCATACAGAAGTTGATGCAAAAAGCTCACAGCACCTCTCAGAAAAAGTGAACTGGGTGAACTGGGTCCAATAGAACCACATCTTGCAGAAGTGGGTTTTCGGTTTTCTCAAGGATGGTCATGTTGATGAGATCTTTCACTGAGGAGTGCAGTACTTTTGAATGGGGAGCAAAGGTGCCGGAAACATGCAGTTGCGTTCTGCTCTAAAGATATTATGTGGTTCTTGGTGTGATAGAAATAAATATGGGCAAGTACATTTTTTTTTTTTTTTGCTGAGCTGCAAAAAATAGGGGTTGATGGGTAGAGAACTCCCCCAATGTAGAGGGTATATCTGTTCCCTCCTGCAACAAAACTGGGCGATGAATCAGGACTGGAGAGCACCTCTTGAATCGAGAACCGGCGCCATCTTAAATGAACTGATCCCACTGCTGAGTAGAAATCTCTAAGCTGCTGTTGAGTTTTCACGGACTTGCGGCATGGGGCTTGGTCCCAGATGTCCAGCGGGCTGAAGGAAGGGTAGTGGTGGTGAGAAGCCTCTCTCCTTTTGTTGCTGTGCAGCCACTAATGAAATCAGGTAAAAAGAGCTGTGGATTAAGTGGCCATCTTCTGCACCAGCTGGGCATGCCCCCAAATTAGCATTATGTTTAAATGGTTAGTTCAGCCTTAGGGACACTTGCCAAAAAACACCCCATGGACATTACAATCCACTTTTCAGCTTTTTAAAACAATGTTCCTTTGTCATTCTATTCTGTAGCCCCCCTTTCTCTTCGTTACAAGCACACTCCCAACACTTAAGGATCGAATGTCTTGGCTCATTCAAAGACTATACTTGCCCTGTCTTTGAACTGCTTGTACCATCCTGCTAACAAAGGTAAATTAAATATTATCAATCTGGGTATCTATCAATGTTGTCTTGCATATACAGTGGGTAAAATAAGTATTAAACACGTTACCATTTGTCTAGATAAATATATTTCTAAAGGTGCTGTTGACATGAAATGTTCACCACATGTTGGTAACAACCCATGTAATCCATACATTCAAAGAAACCAAAACAAATAAATAAAGAAATCAAGTTATGTGTAATAAAATGGAATGACACAGGGAAAAAGTATTGAACACCTGAAGAAAGGGAAGTGCAAAAAGGCATGGGAAACCAATACACCACCTGAAATCTATCAGTAATTAGAAAGCAATCCTGTCTCTTGTTCAAATTAATATGTTCAGTCTCAACTGTCTCGCAAGATTTCTGATGGAGGAGTGAAAATAATTATCAGAAGAGTTGTCCAAGAGCCAATGACCACTTGTGGAGAGCTTCAGAAAGACCTGGAATTAGCAGGTACAATTGTTTCAAAGAAAACAATAAGTAATGCACTCAAGCGCCATGGCCTGTATGCATGCTCACCATGCTGAATCACTCCATTGCTGAAGAAAAAGCATGTTGAAGCTTGTTTATTGCTGCACAAACTTTAAACAAGCCTGTGAAATACTGGGAGAATATTGTCTGGTCAGATGAGACTAACATTGAACTCTTTGGATACCATAATACACACCATGTTTGGAGGTCAAATGACACCGCACATCACCCCAAAACGTATTTGTTTTGTTTTTATATGTATGGATTGCATGGGTGAAGAGTTCATGTCAATAGAACCTTTAGCAATATAATTACCTAGAAAAATTATATGTTCAATATTACCCACTGTATTATCAAAATGAGTGTAGACATAGTAAGAAATGGTCCTTTAGAGTGGAACAACAATTTATCCTATTTGATGTAGAGCTACTTTTGTCAGTTATTTGTTTGGGCCCACATTTCCTCTAAGAGTTGTAGACACTGACCCTATTGACCTCAGAAATGGGATCCATGGTTTGTCTCAACTGTTAAACTGACCACTTTGAGTAAGTGAAAATTTGTCGGGTAACAGTCTATGTCTATGTGCAATAGGGTCAGTTGTGTATAGTTCTCTTTAAATTATGTTGTTTTACTTTATAATTAGCAGCAGAGACCAAATTGCCCAGTGGTCATATTTCATATTTTTGGAGTTGTGTGAAATTCCAAAATTTCTTATCACTGTAGAATTGCTACTCCAGTCCCAAGCTGTCAGGAGATTTGCAGGTCACTTAAACTTGCCCACCTGTCAGCATAGGTTACTGGGAGTACAAGAGTCAGAACTTAAAGTGATTGTAAAGCTTTTTTTTTTTTTTTTTTTTTTTTTTTTTTTAAATAACAAACATGTCATACTTACCTCCACTGTACAGCTAGTTTTGCACAGAGTGGCCCTGATCCGCGACTTCTGGCGGCTCTCGTGGCTCCTCCCCACATAAGATTACCCCCTAGGACAGTGATGGCGAACCTTGGCACCCCAGATGTTTTGGAACTACATTCCCATGATGCTCATGCACTCTGCAGTGTAGTCGAGCATCATGGGAAATGTAGTTTCAAAGCATCTGGAGTGCCAAGGTTCGCCATCACTGCCCTAGGAGAAGCGCTCTCCCGGGGGGTTACCTTGCGGGCATGCTCCCAAGTCATTAATTCGGCGTCCATAGCCGCTGAATGTATGACTTGGCCCCGCCTCATTGGATTTGATTGACAGCAGCGGGAGCCAATTGCTGCGCTGCTATCAATCTATCCAATCAAGAGTCGGGACCCCGTGGAGAGAGGGACAGCGCGTCACCGCCAAGTGAATTCCACGGCTCAGGTAAGTTAAATGGGGGGCTGGGGAACCAGTGACTGCCAGAAGTTTTTGAGGGTTTACAACCCCTTTAAACCTATGGTATGTTTGAAACAGGTTCAAGATGGTTTTAATGTCAAGTGTATATCAGACTTTTGTTCATGTTTTACATTTGCTTCCTATAGTTGAGTGACTATAGTTACATAGTCTGGTTGAAAAAAGACAAAAGTCCATCCAGTTGAACCAATAGAAGGGGGAAAAAATACAGTCCTATACCCATAGTTGATCCAAGAAAACTCCAATAAAGCATGATCCAATTTTCTGCAGCAGGGAAAATTCCTTCCTGACCACCCTAGAGGCAATCGGATGTTCCCTGGGTCAATTATACCTATTAATATTAGTATAGATGTATTTTATTCACATGCATGTCTATGGTCTAAAAGAAGTTCAATCATTTATGAACTACCTCTATTAATCTGAATGATTGTGAAGTTTATAAACTTACTTTGAGAAGATCCTCACACATTTACTAATTTGAATTCTGTTTTGCTTATTCACTAAGCCCTGTGAATATGCACTGCTGTATCACAGAATTCACAGAGCCTGCCTTCTGAACTGCAGAAGTGCTGAGAGGAGTTTCAGGCTGCGGAGTCAATACCGAAATCACGGCTTACAGGCAGCAAGGTACCCTGCAATATATTAGAAAAAAAAAACAACACAGGAAAAGCTGCAAAGCATGCAGGGAATCCTGAAATTTGTGGAAATAGATTGCCAGACAGGTAGCAGTTGCAGCATGAAAGGCTGTTTTTCAAATAAGCTCATAAAATTGTCAGTAGTAACTGTTTGCATTGCTACTAAAATTAAAGTGTTATAAAATGATAGTGTATGCTATTACCATAGAACTCCTTTACCTTTCAGTAAAAATGTCCAATGCTTATCTGCACTATAAAAAAAAAAAGTTTTCTCTTTCGTTCATGGACGGACAAAGCCTTAGGCCCCTTTCACACATGCGGGACTGTATGTCTGCTTTTTCATCCATCCATTTACGGATGAAAAAGGGACACACATTGGTCCCTATGAGATTGCGGGTGTCGGCAGATGAACATCCGCTGACACCCGATCTCATCCGGGTCCGCAATCCTCCGATTCTGCAGACAGAGGAAAATCCTATTTTTCTATCCGTCTGCAGAGCGGATCGGATGAACATGGACAGACGGTCCGTGTTCATCCGATCCCCTCATAGGGGAGAGCGGAGATCTGACAGGGTGGTCCCTGCACAGTGTGCAGGGACTGCCCTTTGAGCAAGCGGAGGTTCACGGGGCGGATCTTCACGGATCCGTCCCGTGTGAAAGGGGCCTTAATCTTGACAAAGTGGGTATTAGCCTTCCTTCAGGAGTGACTAGGCAGAAAGTGTTAACTTCAAAGCTGAACAGCCCCGCCCAGGGGGCGGTCCTACTGACTATATACCCTCAGCCTGCACTAAGCAGATCAGTTTTTTCTTCCTAGCTAAGGAGAAGTCATGGCTCCCTTTGGCCCATAGGCCTGGGGGTTTTTTGTTCCAGATTGAAATGTTATTATTTTATTTTTATTTTTGTTCCTGTGATCTTCGATCAACTGCCGACTGGGTGACAGGCTGGATCCCAGATCCTTGTAGTCTCCCCAGTTTCGGCCATCAAGCGTGTGCCGACCCTAACTACGGGCTGGGTTTTCCACGACATGCCCGTCGCTTTACGGGTGGCCGGTGAGCTATACGCTCCAGGGCATGCATAAGACTGGTCTATAGGGCCGAGTCACAGCAGCCGGGCCAACAGTCCCCTCCGTCACCATGCGGAAGGTGGCCTGTCTGGCATGCTTCCAGCACAATCCACACAGGAAGGGTAAGTAGTAATCCCCTGCTTCGACAGGAAGACAAAGCTGGGTATTCCTAGAGAGGTGAGTAAGAGGTTCTATCCTTCCCCTCCCTCCCTTCCTTCCCTCCTCCCTAGGCTTTCTGAGCTAGGCTGGCTGCTGGGGCAGGGGTTCACCTGGGGGGGCTCCACCTGTGTGGGAACTGTGCACGTATGTCCGCTAGATAAAATGAGCTGCCATGAAAAAAGTTTGCTTACCTGTGTGTTCTGCTCCATGCTGTCGGTGACCATTTTTCTGGTGATCCATGTTGTGTTTGGCCTCTATCTGCGTGGCGGCCATGTTCTTGTGGTCCGCGCTGTGTTTGGCCTCTATTGGCCGCTTGGCGACCATTTTTCTTGTGATTCATGCTGTGTTTGCCCTCTTCTGCGCTGGCGGCCATGTTTTTGTGGTCCGCGCTATATGTGGCCTCTAGCTGCCGCTCGGCGGCCATTTTCTCATGGTCCACGCCGATCAAAGAGCATTTAAATGGCGCAAGCCTACAGACACACGCTGCAGAGTGGTCAGACGGATAGCTGACAAGGAAGACTAAGTAGCGGTTGGCAGCTGTACTACTGTTCTAGGGTGGTGAGTTCTCTGGGGGGGAACCCCTCGTCTCTGTTGCAGCTAGGAGGATGGGCTGTTGGTACCTTGAACTGGAGTCCTTGGGTCAGCATGACGTCAGAAGCAGACACTTCTCCCCCTGATACACCTGTATTGGCATCTGGTGCTTCTGCACCTGCTGTGTCAGTAGACGCTAGGTCGGCGTCCTGGTTGTTTCTAAGGTGGAAGTGGGCGTGGGAACACGGGGGTAAAAAGTGCCCCCTCCCTCTGCCATCTTCTGGGGATAACTGATGCGGAGCCGGGCCCAGCTACGGCTCATGGGCCTGGTTCTGACATATCAGAGGATGCGGACCGTGGCCGGTTGGACAGTCCGGGTCACCACGCGATAAGGCTCTGAATGGTGACCTTATCACTGCAGTGCGGAATACTCTAAAAATAGAGGAGCCTGCAGAAACGCAGAGGCGTCGGTCCCTTCGGGTTCCGCAAGCCGACCCGCACTGCTAAGGTGTCCCTTGTGCGTCTTATCTAGACAAGCTTTTATACAAGGAGTGGGACAAACCTCAAAAAGTTTTCGGTCCCCAAAAAAGTTTGGCAATTCCGGTGGAAGGGGCTCCTGCTTTCAAGGACCCTGCGGACAGGAAAGCTGAAGCGGTCATCCGCTACCTAGTCGGCCCGGCTGTGCGCCCAACGGTGGTTGGGACCCTGGTGTCTCAGACACGCTCTGAAGGGGCAAAGATGCTGCTCCATGGGTTTAAAGCACAGGAAGCTCCCTCGGACGAGGTGGCTATGGCCGACCAGTTGATACTGGGCCTTAAAATTGTCTGCGAATCAGCCTTGGACACTATTCCTCTGCTGTCCAGAGCCTCAAGCTATGCGGTGGTGTTACGCCGTCTGCTCTGGCTAAAAGGTTGGTCGGCGGACCAATCTTCCAAGAAGGCCCTGATGGATTGCCCTTTAAGGGCGACACACTTTTTTGGAGCATCCCTGGATGACATTATTAAATATGCCACAGGAGGTAAGAGCATGCTGCTCCCACAATCCAAAAGAGGTAAGGAGCCACGCCATTTGGCTAGGGCTCTCCTTCACCGCAAACAAGCGTTTTTTTCGCCTGCCTAGTGCAGCAAGTAAATGATTCCAGGCCGATAAAGCGCCTGCGGAGGGACAGAAGTGTCCCTGGTTTCGCAGCCCAACAAGCCTGCAAACAATTCTACGTCCGCACAAATGTCTGTCCCTACCCATCTCTCGGGTAGCTGGACGTGTTCGCGAATTCGCGACCTGGTGGACATCTCAGATCCCCGACCGGTGGGTTTGCGAAGTAGTTTCCTCAGGGTACAAGATAGAGTTTCTATCTTGCCCTCCGAACAGATTGTTATTTTTATTTTATTCCTTTCCCCTCCAACTGCCAGCTTCTGCCGACTCGTCGGGAAGATCTATAGGGGGCGGTTCAAGACCTGCTGATACGCGGGGTGATATTTCCTGTTGCAGTACAGAAACGGTTTCAGGGGTTTTACTCAAATCTGTTCGTAGTACCAAGAAGGGTGTTCATCCGAATCTTGGATCTCAGGGCCCTCAATTGCTTGTGTAGGTACAAGATTCCGAAGGGAATTGGTTTGCTTTGTTGAGGACGCATACTTGCAGGTCCCCAGGCATCAGACATGTCTGCGCTTTGCGGCCGGGGAAGACCACTACCAATTGGTGGTGCCCCCCTTGGCCTGGCATCAGCACCAAAGGTGTTCACCAAGGTGCTCGTCCTGATTCTGATACCAAGACAGCGTGGCATCGCTATTGTGGGCTACTTGGATGATATTCTTCTGAGGGCCACCTCAAGCTCAGATAGAGGTGAGCGTGTCTATAACCTGTCAGACCCTCCGATACCTACCGCTAAGAAAGGACCTGCTGTCGCAAGGTCCCATACGCCATCCTATTTTACAGTCACTGGCTTAACTGCATGGCTATTGAGAGCCAGGTGCTAAGAGACCGGAGCCTGTCAGACTCGGTGATCTCTATCATGAGGAGTGCTCGGAAATTGTCCTTCGGAAGATTTACCTTCGCACTTGGAAGACCTACATATCCATTTGGAGGAAAGGAGGTGGCATCCGCGTACTTATTTGGTTCCAGAGTCCTGCTGTTCTTACAGCGTGGGGCGGACCAAAAATTTTACTTTAAGTACAATTAAGGGGCAAATATCTGCCCTGGCTGTCTTTTTTAAGGCTGTGTCCGTCCATGAACGAAAGAGAAAATAGGATTTTTATACTCACCGTAAAATCCTTTTCTCTGAATTCATGGATGGACACAGCACCCACCCCTCTTTTTTAAGTTTGTACTGTTTTTGACGAACTGATCTGCTTAGTGCAGGCTGAGGGGATATAGTCAGTAGGACCACCCCCTGGGCGGGGCTGTTCAGCTTTGAAGTTGTTAACACTTTCTGCCTAGTCACTCCTGAAGGAAGGCTAATACCCACTTTGTCAAGATTAAGGCTGTGTCCGTCCATGAACTCAGAGAAAAGGATTTTACGGTGAGTATAAAAATGCTATTTTTTCATAACATTTTTATAATGTCACATTTTTTAAAGCTGTTTGACGTGTGAGATTCATCGTGCCGAAAGTAACTATGAAGGCAATTTTTTGTTTTCATTCCCAATTTTGTAGATTACTTATCTACCAACCAAATGAGCATTGAACTTCTTTGACTGTTATATCTAAAATAATACAAAATTAGTGGTTCCTTGAATAGCACATTAGGCAGCTAATGGAAAATATTCTTAGCATGTCTGTATTATCATTCTGTCATTAACCACTTGATGTCCAGGGCAAGTTTTACTTTTTTACACACATATTAAATCTGCATTTTTTTGCTACCTAAAACCCCTAAACAGTTACCGGTATATACTTTCCTGAAAACAGAGGCCTTGGGAAAAACAATTATGGCTGTTGCGATATATATATGTGTAAATGTTTATTAAATTTATATTTTTAGGAGAAAATACACTAAAATGAATTTTAGTGCACGCATACACAGTACGACACCCATCTTTTGTGAAATGTAAAAGTTGGAGTTGTGTCAAGTAGATGCCAAACATGTCAACCCTTAAAATTGTGTGCTTATGTACAATGATAAAAAATACTGTACCCTAAATTGTCCATAGCTGACATGCTTCGTCCAATGGGATGGGTCCCGTTAGACGACCCAACATGCTTCGTACTATCAGACATCATGCTGGGGTATAGGAGGATAGTATCCTCCTATACCCCTGGATGACATCCCAATGGATGAAACTTGTCAGGTTAAGCTACAGCGTTGATGGAATCATACCTGCTAGGGTGATGACTGTGCTGATTTATCTACTGATTTTATCTGCTTTGGCTTCTGAGAGCCCTTATTCTGTGTCCTAAAGTGTGTCGTCCATCCTTTCCAGCAGGGATCTTTCCTAAAAAGTGCAGCCAGGCCTCCATATCTGAGGTCTTACCTGTTGGTAAGCAGTTTGTGAGTTGGGTGCTCACCTGGGTGTGGAGCGGCATATGGTTACATAAGAAGATTGGGGCGATTATAAACATTTACGTTTTATTTGGACTGATTTTGCATTGTGCGTTTAATTAAATTATCATCTTTAGACACCTTTTAATGAATTAATTTTCACGTGATTTTTATGCAATATCCCTATGCTAATGGGTTGTATTATCAATGTATTAGCACTTTGACAGCGCAACACAATTATTTTGTTTATTTTTTTTGTATACTGGCCAGACCACCAGGTAAAAATAAAGGAAAAGGCCTAAAAACAAAACTATGTAACACAATATAACAATAAAAAAGGAGCTGTGAATGTATAGCAAATAAGCACCACTGTAAAAACCAAAGTGACTAGGTGTATGACAAATAGATTTTTCCATCCTGTCACCATTCTAAATAAATTTGAAAGTTCAGTCTTGTCTTTCCACCATGGGCAGGGCAGCACAGTGGTGTGGTGGTTAGCACATTCACCTAGCAGCAAAAAGGGTTGATGGTTCGTATCCTGACCACGACACCATCTGCCTGGAGTTTGTATATTCTCCCTGTGCCTGCATGGGTTTCCTCCGGGTACTCCGGCTTCCTCCCACGCTCTAAAAGAAAATAAGCACTTATACTGTTTAAAA